>SOPF01026429.1:0-21333 GCA_012979155.1 Hypericum perforatum | reverse complement strand
TAATATGGACTATATTATTTTCTTTTACATGCAGAATTACAAGAGAGGAAGAAATGTTTTGCTCAAAGTACATTTTACTAGTAAGTTTCCTAGTGAAAAATAAACTTCCACTAGAAATTTGCCTAGTTATTCTCCGTACAGCAAAAGAAACTTTGAGAATCGAGCGTCGTGACTTACGACATGCTAGTCACCCTTTGCCAAAAGTGAGAACCGTAGACTTAAATGGTGGCTCCACTAGGCGTAACGCCAGGAGAGTTGCGAGGAAAGGAACTAGTACATCATGGTACTCCGATTGTGAGGTGTGTCTGTTGAAACAACAAGAGATGGATCAGTAAGAAAAGTGTTTCTCTTTTACCTGTTAGAGGATAAAGAACAGGATGTTTTGTGTTACGTATATATTGTTGCTTAGATTACTAATCTCAAAGAAAATTCTAATGGACATTTGTCTCGTCATTCTAAAGCAAGCAAAAGAAACGTTGAGACTAGAGAGATGCGAAGTGAATTTAGATAGACATTCGAGAGGAACATCGAAGTGTGCCTACAGACGAAGGATGGCGAGATTTGGGTTCTGTCACAAGTGTGGGAAGTTGGAGCACAATGGTGTTTGTAGCAAACACACTACAATTGCACAAACCGAGAGAACTATCTTGTTGCGTCAAGACCCTATTAAGCTTCGTGCTGAAAGGGTTGCGAGACCAGGAAGTTCATCTTGGTATGTGATTGAGGAACTATGTAAGCGGCAGATATCGAAGTTGCACCTTTGACGGTGATTGCATCAGAGATAGTACTATATGCCAATCGAGAGACTGTGCTAATATGTCGTGACCTTGTTAGGCTTCGTGCTAAAAAGGTCACGATAAATGACAATCCGTCAAAGGAATGACCCATCAGAATGGGGCGTCTGGTTTTCAAGCTTTCCAGGAATGCAGCGTAAATAAAAGCAAAAAAAAATCAAAAAAATAAGAAAAACAAAAAAAAATTAGATTAGATTGAATTTTATTTAGTACTTTATAAGTTTGTAGTTTGTATGTACTTTAGTATAGGTATAGTACACCATATATAGACGGTGTACTAGGAACTGTTCATTCACGAAAAACAATGGTGCACGCCATATTAGCTGGCGTACGCCGTACCACTTGGCGCACGCCAGGTAGGGCAGATTCCGGACCTATAAATTCTGAGATAGCCACATTTTGCCATAACCTCCAAGAACAAGCCACATTTTGCCAAATACACTTTCCCCCCCACATCCGAAATTTTCATCACAAGCTTAAGCCTCTTCACCCTCTGGCAAATAAATGGCCAGAACGACTTCGACAATGGCAAACAAAGCAAGAGCAAACTGCACCTTTTACGAAGAAAGTGATAGGGAAATCCTTTTTCTTTTTGGTTTAATCGTACTTTTTTGGGTTCCTTTTATATATTTCGTTTTAAATTTTGTTCCGTAGATTGTCGTTGCCACTTTCAGTGTTGTTGAATAAAAATTTATGTTCTCGTGCGTTTGTTTATTCATTTGTGCAAAGTATGTGCATACGACCAATCGAAATGGTGATTTCCCTATGTATTGGCACGCACCAAAACATGGTTGGCGTGCCAAGTTCGTCCGTGAGAAATTGTCGACAACTTAGGCTATATTAGCGCGCACTAGTGCACGGTTGGCACACGCCATGTTGCGGCAGAGAGGCCTATAACCTCTCAGCCAAAACCCCAAAATTCACCAAAAATTCACTGACTGGCGTACGCCAGAAGTCATTGGCGCACGCTAATTATGCCGGACATACAAACCTGGCGTACGCCAGGAAGAGTTGGCGTACGCCAGGTAGGTCAGAAAGGGGGGTATATATTCTGCTATAGCCGATTTTTTAGTCATAATTGACTCGAAACCTAGATCTACTCTTGCCCAAGCATCCCGGATACATTGCCCACATTACCCAACTCCCAAAACATGATCTACGATGTCAGGAGCTGATGGATCTAGCCAGGTAAGCAAGAGGAATACAGGGAAGTGCGTACGGACTCCTACACCACCAGGGTCAAATTCTTCATCAGACCGACCCAGAGACATCCACCATCGCTACAATGCTCCCTTCGCAATCTTCAACGATTGAGAGGGAGAGAGGTACCAAAGATTTTCTCAACTCACTACTGTTAGTCATTTTAAGATTAATTGGAATGAGATGAGAATTTTAGGGGTAGCTGATGAGTTGGATGAGGCTTTTGATAAGATGGGGTGGGGGTACTTTAAGGATAGAACAATTTTGGCTAGACAGGAGTTAGCGATGGAGTTCTACTGCACTCTGCAGGTTCAGGCAAATAGGCATTCATTTTCTGCACGAGTATTTGACACTGATTTTAAGATGGATGAAGATGAATTTGTTGACCTGTTTGAACTTACGAGTGGTGGTGGAGCTTTAGACTTTCATCCAACTAGGTTAGCACATCAGGCATGGCATGAGATCACTGGTTTCACTCGATATGAGTTGGGGAGGGCGCCTAACGCGCTAATTAGAGAACCATACTTAGGTATCCTCCATTGCTTTATGACTCTGACCTTCTGTGATCAATGGGAAGAGTCTTAAGTGTTGTGATCTCAACTTTATGCCATTGACTACCTCCGCCACGATGTTAGGTTTAGCACTTATGCTATGGTGGTTGACTGCTTCGCATGTTCTATTAGCGATAGGGAACCTAGGCATCTATACCTAGCTCATATCATTTCTCGCATTACATGTCACCATTTTCCTTCGAGATTTTTAGAGTACACAGGGTCGTATGTGGAGCCAGTGGATCTTGACATCGACAAGCTCAACTACAGCAAGCTGATCAAGAGGACAATGATGAGAGATGGCGAGGAGATAGTGTGATACAGGCCGTGGGAGGAGCACCAGGCAGTAGTAGCTACCCTTACCAGATTGGGCCTCCCAATGCCAATGCAAGTACCTGACCCTCAGGAGCCGAATCAGGAGGAAGAGGAGCATCATGACGAGGCTAGACCTAGCCATCAGTCTCCATGCTCGTAGGTAGATCTTCATGACCAGTTTTCTGCGATGTAGTTGCAACTGCAGGGCTACGGAGACCAGCTTCAGGGATATGGCGTCCAGCTTCAGCATTTGACATTGGTGACTGTTCGTATGGAGGAGCAGCAGAGAGCTGAGTGGGGGAGCAACATGCATTCAAAGCAGAGCAGAGGGCATATGCAGCGTGGATGAGACAGTGGGCCGAGAACTTCGGCAGTGGATTCAGCTTTCCACCACAATCACCAGCACGGGATTGACAGGGAGCTCCTACTTTCTTAGTCTTTTTATTTATTTATTTATTTTACTTTCTTTGCTCTTTTGTGTTTTAGATTTCATTGTGTGTGTTTGTTTGCTTATCTTTGTTTTTGCCTACTTGCATGTTTGTTCTTTTTATACTTGTGTGATATTTGTGTTTTTGATTGCGTATATTAGACACCTTGAGGACAATGTGTCATTCAAGTGTGGGGGAGGGTTCCTTCCAAGAAGGAATCTTTCCAAAATGACGTTTAAAGTGTCTAGGTTGTATAGGTTTAGACTTGGCATGAATTTTTCAAAAATTTGACCCCCCTCAAAAATTTTCAACTTGTGTTAGAATTTTATCAAACTCTTAGTTAGGAATTTAATTCGAGCACAATGCCTAGGAATTGGTTGAAACCTCACACTTTGTTGTTTAGGAAGGTAGTTTCAATATGTAGACTAGACTAGAGAGTGTTTTAGTGTACTTTGTGAGGTTTGAGCCGATGGAAGAGACACCATTCTCTATTTTTCATGAGGTGCATACTAGTGTTAGTTAATCAAGGTATCCTACTAGTACTTATCGTGGTCTTGGTTGCGTGGGAGTTGTGAGATGATGGGGCATTCTTTGATATTTTAGCCTAGAGCCTTAGAGCCAAAATCCCTTACTACTGTTTGCGTTAAACCATTTGAGCCGAGCCTTTTTATTGATCTTAGATAAGGAAACCAACTTTGAGCCTATTATCCACCATCTTCCCTACCTTTGATCATCCAATTCGAGGACTTTTAGGTTATGCTTGTTGGGAATGTTTGTATTATGATAGGTCGGTATCTGAAACCGACTTGGAGTATATGTTGGGACTTTATTTTATAGTTTATGACCATGTTGAGAAGCCGAGTTTTGCTTAGACACGTGCATGAGTTATAGCTTGTTAGAAAAGAAAAAGAAAGTGAAAAGAAAAGAAAAGAAAAAAGTGTGAAAGAAAAGAAGAAAAGAAAAAAAAATATGTGAAGTCAAATAAGCATAAGTCTAGGCAAAACTTGGGCTTCTAGGTCTTTGTATATTGGGAGATTGGGGAGTGTACGTTTATTATACTTGGTGAGGATGTTTTAGATTAGACGAGTGACTGCTTAGTTCATGTATTGAGTCATCGGATTGGGTGGTTTAGCCACTTCACATATATTTTACCTCACCCTGACCTTCAGCCCCATTACAACCCAATGAAAAAGCCCCCGATCATTTATAATCATTGCGACTTTTAGGTAGCGCTGAGTAGGACGTAGGATGCTTTGAGATACTGACCTGTATGCGAGTGATAGGAAGTTGACCATACACATTATATGAGTGATACACTTTACTATCCTCGAGAGTTTAACCTTCTAGTGTCTTTTACATAGAGTCAACACTTTCTTAAACAATAAAGTGTCGAGGTGACTACTAGTTTGTAGTGTTTTGTGTTTTGAATTAATGAACTAACTAGGTTTTTGATGAGATTTTGATATAAGTTGATGTTTTTGAGGGAAGTTAAGTTTGGATCGAGTCTTGCCAAGTCTTTACCTCGTATTGCATTTGTGTGTGTTTTTGTGATTTTTGTTTAGTTATTGTTCGCATTTGAGTCTTGCCAAGTCTTTACCTCGTATCGCATTTGTGTGTGTTTTTGTGATTTTTGTTTAGTTATTGTTCGCATTTGAGTCTTGCTTGGGGACAAGCAAAGATTCAAGTGTGGGGGTGTGATGAGTGCTTAAAACACTCATTACTTATGTCTATTTTATAGTTTGTTCTTAGTGTTTTAGGTTGTTTTATTTTAAGTTTTTGTCATCTTTGTCTTAGTTTTCTTTATTTCATGTTTTTAGTCGTGTATTTTGTTTCTCATTATGTTTTATGGTTTTAGGAGCTAATTCGAGGAAATGGATGACGACCGAGTTAGACGAGTGGATGCATGGACGAGAGGAGAGATGTAAAGGAGAGAAGAGCAAAGCTGAGGACCTGGCGCACGCCAGAGATAGGTGGCGATGCCAATGATGCACCAGTAGTGAACGACCACGAGCAAGATTGATGGATTACGAACGACCAAGCATCTGAAGATCTGGCGTACGCCAGGCACAGTTGGCATACGCCAGACCAGACAGTGACACTACCAGCCACTTGCCTCTTTGAGTGGAAAACATTGGAGGGGGCCATGCACTCGGGATTTTTGGCCTTCTTGTGACCTTGGCAGACCATTATGGTGTAGAGGTGGATAGTTGTTAGGATATTAAGTTAGTTTACATTTGTTTGACTTTTGACTTTTATTTTTATGCAAATAATGAACATTAGTGTAGAATAGATAAGTGTGAGTAAGAGAGAGAGAGAGGAGCACGAACTTGGGCTATCCTTTCTGTGAAGAACTTGAGGAAAAGCTGAGGATCACCTTGTAAAGCTTTCTTCTCTTGTACTCTTCATTTTGTTAATTAATGCTAAGTATGTTCATGTTTTTGATTATATTGTTCTTTTCAAGCATGTGTGAGTAGTTGATCTTTGAGTTTGGTGGCTTAAAGCCACTACTTAGTCACGATTTAGAGGGTTAAAAACATGATGAACATGTCAAACTAACGAAATTAATACCATGCTAAACTTGTTTGATCACCAAGGTTAGAAGGTAGTTTAAACTTGAAACCGAGAGGAGATAGTTTAAATGGAAAGGTTAGTTAGATAAGTTGCTGGTTCGAGTTGCTAATACTCTTACTCAGTGATTTATTGTCCTTAAAGTGATGCACATAGTTGGTTCTTTGCTATGCTTAGTTGGTTTTTGGGGTCGAGAGAACATCTTATCATTCTAAGCATGGTAAAGAAGCAATTTAGGCCTTTCTAGCACGAGAGTGTAGTTTGGTTGATTTCGAAACACTAGGACCATGTTATGTACTTAGTAAACCTTCTGAATTCGATGATTATTGTGGTTTTAAGTTCACTTTGCTCATTTGTGCAATATAATTTGTTAAGAATCTGTTTTGAATACCAAACCTTCAAGTAACTAAATTCATAATTTGTTAGAGTAGTAAACCGACTTAGAACGAGAGTTTCCATCAAACCACTTCATAATTTGATCTTAGACAAGTTACAAAACCAAGTTGAAGTTTTAAACTCGGTCCTTGAGAAAAACAACAGAAAACTTTTAAGGATAAGAGCAGACCCTCTCGTCTGAGAGGCTTGAGAACACTTATCCCCACCTGATTGTCCTGCCCAAGCTATGCTACCATATGAGCCTTACAACTTTCCCAAAAAAATGTGATCCTAATGCTTCCTTGGAAGGATAGTCAAAGGCGGGAAGATGGTTAAATATAGGTTGTATAGTGGCTTATCTATAGTATTTCAATGAATATGCTCAAGTTCAACGGGTTAAATAGGGGGTATGCATAAGGATTTTGGCTCTAAGGCTCTAGGTTTGCAGCAAAAATGGCAAATTATGCATAGGGGGTATGCATAGTATTTCGATGCACTCTACCCTGAAAAATTATGCTAAGTAATCATCTAACACATTTATTGCTCGGATCATATAGGCACCTCATGAATGAATGAGAACGGTTGTTCTCCCCTTTGGCTCAAAATCCTCACAAGGTCACTCGACAAGTTCTCTAGTCTAGCCTACCAGGTGCAACGACTAGCCTAAACAATCGAGGATGTGACTGCTATATTCTTCCTACTCATTCTACTCAAGTTTGATTCCTAGCATGACATGGGGTTTAGCTTCTAACAAAAGTTCAAAAATTGAGGGGTGCTTCATCAATTGTGCAAGACTCCACCACTTCAATCAAAGACACATGTCACACAAAAAATAGACTCGATCATATGCATAGGATAGCAGAACAAAGAAACACATATAGTAGTTGAAACATACAGTGTGCACACCCCCACACTTAGTAAACATATTGTCCTCAATGTGTGGAGGCATATCACGCGCAACAAACAAAACACAAAACAAAAAAAACACAAAAGACAAAGAAAGGAGAAGGCAAAGGGATAGCCTGATCAAGGTTGCAGAGGTGGTGGTGGGTAATGAGGGAGAGGAGTCGAGAAAACTCGACTGAATTCGTAGTACAGCTTGTCTCAACCTGTTGTCCTGCAAAAATAAACTAAAATGACATTTTTTTCGAGGGTGACACTATATACATTCTCCTAGAAATCCACAAACTCAGGGAAATTCGGACGAGTAATGCTAAACATATAATTAAAAGGTGTAGCGAAAAAGAGAGGATAATTTAGTTCTTAGTTAACATTGTTAGCTTGACGAGATCTCAACCAATTACGAAGGTCCTGGGCCATTAAGTTCTGCCCATGATCCTTGTAGGTCAATATGGGGGTCCCGATATACCATTATACACTCACTATTCACTTCGACTATAAACCTCAAGTGACCTGGTGGTGGTTTACACTCTAAGTCTGGTGGCAGGATGTTGCATGGTTTCAACTTGGGCCATGGTGGATCATTTAGTTTTGATGGTTTAGTTGCTCGCACCCATGATACTTGTTCCTTAATTTCTTGCTCATTCACTGCTTTTTGAATTTCTTGTATCACTTTGTGCTCATCTCCAGGAATAGCCTCGTCAATGTGCTTGATTACTAACTCGTCAATGACATTGATTCGATAATAGTCATCTTCTGTGGTGGGGTACTTAATTGCTTTGAATACGTTGAAAACAACCTCATCATTACAGACTTTGAACTGTAGCTCCTCTTTTTTTACATCAATGTTTGTCTTTCCCATTTATGTTGGAGTCACCTTGAGCTCTTTGTCCTCCTTATTCACCTGCTTTGCTATAGGTTTCACTACTAGACTTGCCATATTCTTTCCCAAATCTAGCCCACTCTGAGTCATGATGGCCTTGTAGTACTTCTGTCTGGTGTGAGGGGCTTTAGTATTGCTTGGAAGTATGCCTAGCTGTCTTGCATTTAGTTGTGCTACTAACTGGCCAATTTGCACCTCCAAGTGTCTAAGTGTGGCTTCATGGCTCAGCACTTGCTTTTGCAACTCATCTTCACTTTGACGATCTTGATGGGATAGCACTTGATGTTGCCACTTTTGTTGATATGGCTGGAAATGCTGTTGTGGCTGCTGACCTGCATTATTTCTCCAAGAAAAATTTGGGTGGTTTCTCCAACCAGGGTTATATGTAGTAGAATATGGATCATTATTTGCATTACCCAAATAATTAACAGATTCAACAATGAGAGAGCAAGTATTAGTACCATGTGGGCCAGTGCATATGTCACAAACCTGAGTGGGTGGGGCAGATGGTGGTGCATATATGGCTTGGACTAACTGCGTGAGAGTTGCCACCTGTGCTTTGAGCGCAATGATCTCACTGTTGTCTTATATGCTAGCCACTTTCTTTCTTTCTACCCAATCTCCCCACTCATGATTGTTGGGTGGCCATGGCTTCAATGATGCGTAAACCTTCAACTTCATCCTTGGCTGTCAAATCACCTCAACTACTGTATCCAGGTTGATTTGAACTTGTGGCTCACATCCATTGTAGAATGTTTGGATGAGCATCCAATCTAGGATCTGATGATATGGGTAGTCGTGGAGTAGCCTCTTGTAGCGATGCCATGCCTTATGTAGAGATTCGCCACCCTATTGCTTGAACTGAGAAATCTTGTTGCGTAGTTGGGTGGTCTTACCTGGCGGGTATTACTTTTCTAGAAATTTGTCTGTAAGCTTGTCCCATGTGGTAAAGGTGCCTGTAGGAAATGTGTCCACCCACTCTCTAGCATCATCCTTTAAGCTTTGCTTAAACAATCGCAATTTGATGGCATCTGCTGAGACACCATTGTACTTAACTATCGAGCAATGATCTTCAAAAGTTTGGATGTGCTTTGCGGGATTTTCTGAAGGGGAGCCCCTAAACTGGTCTTGACGAACCATATTAATGAGGCTAGATTTGATCTCAAAAGTTTGGCCTCCACAATTGGGTATGCAATACTGGGTCTAAGATCAGCCAGTCTAAGGTGCGTCTACCTCCTTCCATTGTTGACTGGTAAGTTGTTTACCTATCGATCTATCATCTTCTACAATTTTCACTGTACTACAAAACTCAAGAAAAGAGACCAAGTGTAGTGATGAACAAAAAAAGAAAATTAATGCTTAGTCTCAAAATCAAGAAAACTATATCCAATATTAAAGACAGATTGATTCAAATCTGTCCCCGACAATGGCGCCAAAAACTTGATGCAATAAATATCGGGACTAAATTATGTGCAAGAGAACACGATCAATCAAGTAATATAATGATAACTAAGTTCATCTCCAAAGGGATAGAATAACCAATTCTCTAATTACCAGATTATGGATTCCAAATCTTAAGCTAAGTAATTCAAATCGAATGATTAGTATGTAACTAACTACTACGAATCCTACTATCATTATCCGAATCTAGGGTCATCAATCCTAAACCCTAATAACAACATCTAAGCAAACAAAAAGAAACAAAAAGAAACGAAACGAAACAAACAGATGCAATCTGTGCTACAAACTAAGGTTGTCGATCTTAATTCTAAACACACGATATGAATCAATCAAACAATGAATAATCAAGTAATTGAATGAAAAGACAAATCTTGATTACAAAGTAGGAAAATACCGCATTGATTGGCGATCCAAATTGTTGATTACAATCCTTGAAGTAAAGCGAAAGTAATAAAACCTAAAAGCTATGACTCTTGCATGAAAACTGGCTAAGAATGACTTTAAACTAAGTTTCGATCCCTTATATAAGTTAGCCAAAGATACCAAACTAAAAAGAGACCTAAACTAAGCTAAACAGGCTAAAAATAGCATGCCCAGTGACCGCTTGGTACCCAGAGAATGCTGGGCTCTAAAATCTGGAGTTCTCTGCCCCTTCCCCTAGCGAACGCTGGGTCAAAATTGCAAAAATCGAAAAACACAAAATACCAATGTTGTAGACCAAGGTGTCGTGGATCTTCTCATCGTGGAATCACTTAATTCGGAGTTTGTATGAGAAAGTTATGCATTTTCTAACAAAAGTCAATGGATTGAGCCTAAACCATTCTTCGTCAACTCTTCTCGCATTCTCACCAATTCTCGTCCCGCTCGCCATTCTCTCCAAATACCTACAAAACACACAAAAATTAATAGACATCTGCTTCTCGACTAAACACACATAATAACCTAAACATTCAACAAAACACAACCTAACTAATCCAAAACACGACTAGACACTATGCTAAACATAACGAATTATATGTATGTTTATGCACACATTAGGTACAGATCTCTCGGATCGCAGCAAAATTGTGCTTTACCCCTAGATGTCCAAGATCGATTCATGGCCTAACCTTGGCTAGCACCTTAATTAGCTTCGCTTCTATTCTTTTCTTTTGGCAATCGAAAAGTTTGTCAATCAAAAATTCAGCTTTGTAAAGCTGGAGGTCATATCTAGTATTCAGAGTTTGTCTTAATTTGGTACCGATCGCATGGCCTGCACCAAAATAGTGCTTTATCCTTAGATGTCCAATCAACTGCTGTGCCTCAACGTATTTCAGGGAGAACCAGCTAGCTCTAGGTTTGAGTGGCATTTCACCCCTAACCACAACTTATCCGCTGATTCTTCAACATCAGTCAGTTCAGACCACTGCTTAGTTTCATCTAAGCATCATCCTGGTCATAGATAGATCACCTAGGTTTGGGTCCATAAGTAGTGACAATTGCCTTAGGTTCGGGTCCACTACCTATGAGTTGCTGACTCATTCTTCAACAGGCATACGGTCAGAGCTCAGGGCTCTTCCTACTGCTTGAGAGCTTATAGTTTCATGTTCTATTTCACTCCCCGCTAGGGGTTCTTTTCACCCTTCCCTCATGGTACTACTTCACTATCGATCACCCAGGAGTATTTAGCCTTGCAGGGTGGTCCTTGCTGATTCACATGAGATTCTACATGCCCCATGCTACTCGGGTCAGAGGGTAAGCTAGTGATGCTTTCGACTACTAGACTTTCACCATCTAGGGTGCAGCACTCCACTACTTTGCCTAGCAGCATGATACTTGTATTTCTCTCCCACAACCCCATTTTCTCATGCATGGTTTAGGCTGCTCCCATTTTTCTTGCCACTACTACGAGAATCACTTTTGCTTTCTTTTCCTCTACCACCTTCCATAACTACTCTACACCATCACCCACCGTCGATTACCACTCACCACCACCATCCATCATTATTGACCACCTTTGACCATAACTTCTGACCACCGCCATGGCCCCAAAACGTAGCCATACTGATTCAACTCCTCTGGTTGGATCCAGCTTGTATCCATCCCCACTGGTCAACATAGCAACCAGGTATAAAGCTCATTGCCCAATCTTTTATTATTGGGAAGGTGAGCGTTATCTTAAGTTCAACAAATGCAAGTTTGTTGAGTATACTGTGATTGATTGGGATGAAATGCGATTTCTAGGTATTGATCAGACTTTGCGTGAGGCTATAGATAACATAGGTTGGGGATTCTTTATTAGGACAGTCTGTGATATTGATCCTTACACTGTTATTGAATTTTATAGCGCCGTATAACTTATCTTTCATTGCGCAAATTCATGGTAAGCCTATCACTGTCAAAGTTAGGCTTCTAGACCTAAAGGGTGGGAGTAGTCCTCTAGATTTTGCATCCAAACTAGCTGCTCATATCGCATGGCAGGAGCTTACGGGGTTTCCCCACTATAAGATGTAGCCCCCTACCATTCTTATCAAGGACCTCCACATGAGTGTCCTACATTTGTTCATGTGTGCATGCTTTAGTGGCCAATATAAGAATAACTGTGTCACCCGGACCCAGTTATATGCTCTCTCTTGTGCCTAACACCACCAGCCATTTAGCATAGTTACATTGATAATTGATGTCATTAAACGCACACTACAATTGACTAACCCCCAATGGCTAAGACTTGGCCATATTGTTGCCATGCTTGTTCATCATTTTTTTCCCAGGTCAGGCACCCTAGACAAAAAACACCTTGTAGCCACTCATCATCGTTCATGAGCAGCTAGTGAGATGGCACCTCCTTTCCAAAGTAGATGACCCTGGTTTTATCACTTACACGATCAACAAGTGGGAAGATTGCAAGGCTGTCCAAGACCAACTACTGGAAAATGCCCCAGCACCTGTGCCTATTCTTGACCTTACACAACATCTTAAGAGTTTGGAGATTCAGGTCCAAACTGTGGCTTCCAAATAGGCAGCTTGCTGGGAGTAATACCAAGCCGACCAAGAGTATAATCGGGTGCAATGGGCCTAGATTTGGGACCATCTCTCACCTCTTTCACCATACTATTGACCCCAAGCTTCCTCTATCATGTCTCCTTTTTCTTTCCTTTTTCCTTGTTTTGTCGTTTTTGCTTGCTTGGTGTTCACCATTACATATTGAGGACAATGTGTTCGCTAAGTGTGGGGGTGCACTCTTTCATACGTGTGATGTTCTTTCATTTTGTTTCAATCATTCTATGATGTCTTATTTTGTTTGTTTTGTTTTTTATTTTTTTATGTTGACATACGCATATGATCGAGTCTATTATGCATGTGGTGTATGCTTTTGGTTGAAGTGTTCGAGTCTTTTGCAACTGATGAACCCCCCCTCCAAACTTGTGAACTTAGAATGGTAGCCAAATCTCATTGCTTAGTCAAAATTTGAACTTGAGCTGTCTAGAATGGGATTGTATGAGGACTACACCCTAGGCTATTTAGGTTGATAGTCGCACTAGGTAGACCATGCTTGAGAGCTTGATGAGCGACCTTGTGAGGAATTTGTGCCAAAAGATAAGACGACTGTCTCTACTTTTTTCATGAGGTGCTTGCATGCGTTGGGTGATGAAAGTAGTATACTAGCACTTGGCATGATTTCGTAGTGTGGGTGAGTTAGATATCGGGGGCTATTTTGATGTTGAGCCTAGAGCCTTAGAGCCAAAAACCCAATTTCATCCTTTGCATAATCCCATTGAGCCTAAGCCTACTTTTTGAATTACTGTTGCACACCACCATATGAGCCGACATTTAACCCCTACCTACCTTAACTGTTCAATCTGAGGGATTAGGACATACTTGGTGGGATATGAATTGTAAGGGTGCATCTGTAGCATAATTAGGGGATATTGCACGTGTGCTAAAATAAAGAAAAGGGTGGATTAAGGTCAATATTCAAAAGCCAGGATAAGTCACCAATGTATGTGCAAGTGTGCATGAAAGAAAACAAAAGAAAAATTATGTGCACAAGAAGCAAAAAGAAAAAAATTATCTTGTAAAAAGTGCAAAAGAAGGAAAGCAAAAGAAAGGAAAAGGCACACCAAAAAGTAAGTGACTTGTTCCGAGTGAATGGCCTCTGGGATAGGGAAATGCTGGGTTGAGTGCTTAGTCGTTATAAGGTGAGTTGTTTAGCATAGCGAAGAGTTAGAAGTTTGATGTAACCCTTAGATTGGGTGGTCTAACCATTACCTATTGATTTATGCTCTTCTTACCCTAAGCCACATTACAACCCTATATAAAGTCCTTCTTGATTACGAGCCCCCATTACTTGAGAGAGTGTCAAGTGTGAAGTATAATATTCTTAGACCCTGAGCATGTTTGCGAGTGATAGGTAGTTGACTACCCAATATATATGAGCATAAATTGATCCTACCCGCTGAGTGGTTAGCTCTTGAGTATGGTATCTATAGTGCAAAAGTCAGGCTAAATAGCTGAGGGTGTTGTGTTTACATGATCATTATTCTTGGCACTTGAGTGAGATGAATGATTAGCGATAGGATGAAGTATGTCATGATTTGTTCCGAGTAAGGAAGAGCTATGAATACGGTAGTTCTGATGCACCTTGCTTAGGGACAAGCAAGGAATTAAGTGTGGGGGTGTGATTTTTAGGTAGATTTTTGTTGTGTGTCATTATGTATTTCATCTTGTTTATGTCTTGTGTCAAGGAGCGGGATACCTATCAAAGTTTGGGTATTTTGTAGGTGCTTAGATGGTGGAGATGAAGATGATGAAGTGCAGGGAAAGAGCGGACTACATGGACAAAGAATCAAAGGCGAGAAGAGGAGGTTTGTGAAGGCCCAGCATTCGCTGGGTTTGGCCAGCATTCGCTGGCGGAGCGACAGATTGTAACCCAGCGTTCGCTGGGCTTAGCCAACATTCGCTGGCCGGGCTGCAGATGACTTTTTCAGCCTGTTTAGTTTAGTTAGAACTTTTTCTATTTTAGGTTTTCTTTTCCTAAGAACTATATAAGGTGTTAAAACCTAATTTGTAAGCAACTCTTGATGGCTTTAACATAAGGTTCATTCAATTCAACATTTTATTTTCAATTCAATTTTTCTTACTTTCAAGGATCATGATCAACAATTTGAATCTTCAATCAACGTGGTATTTTCATACCTCGTAATCAAGAATTGTCTTTTCATTCAGTTGCTTGATTATTCTTTGGTTGATTGATTTGTATTGCGTGTTAGAATTTAGATTGACGACCTTAGTTCTAGCATAGATTGCTTCCAATTGTTTGTTAGTTTATTTTATTGCTATTCAAGTTTAGGATTGACAACCGTAGGTTCATTTAACGACTCGTAATATTAATTATCAATCAATCATTCATTTTCGACTGCTTAGATTAAGATTTAGGAGTTTATCATCCGGTAATTAAAGAATTGATTAATTTGTCCCTGTAGAGATGAACTTATTTATCATTATATTACTTGATTGATCGAGTTCTCTTGCACGTAATCTAGACCCGATATTTATTGCATCACAAGTGATAACTTTCAAACTCTGAGAAACCCAGGAATCAAAAATGGGTAATCCTGAGCCAAATCCAGCTTTCCGAAAACAAAGAAAGATTCATAAACAGAAAAAAAAGGGATAGGTGCAGAGACTCAATGGAAGCTGTTCTAAAAAATGAAGTGGTTTGCGATTAGTAAAAAGGATAAACTATACATATATGTGACAAATGTTAATCTATGTATTAACATACTATATCAAAAGATTATAGTCTAGTCTGATAAATAACTGATAAATTGCACGAGAATAAAGATAGAGTCCTAGTCTACATGTCAATATCGACATAAAGGAAATTTATAGTAAGAGGAAAATCCGTCGATTTTATAAATTGTGAGGGTTCAAGTCCCTCTATCCCCAGTCTCCTCGCCTTTTTTTTCGATCTGATTCTTTCTTTTTGTTAATGCTTGAATATTCATTATTCATTGATTCGATTGTTTCACAAACGTATCCATGCTTCTTTTTTCTTTTTTTTATTGACATCGATCCAAGTCATTTTTTTAATGACAATGAGAAAGATGACCCCTTGAAAATGGTCATGATAGCTCAACCGGTAGAATAGAGGATTGAAAATCCTCGTGTTGCCAGTTCAAATCTGGTTCTCGGTGCATGCTTGATTTGGGTATAAATATCTATTTATTTTATTCAACAAGTTCATTTTATTTATTGGGTATTGGGGTTATTGGTTAAAATCGAGTCTAGTCTCGAGCAGTTGAAAGATAGGAATAGCAACAACTCATTTCTTATTCATCTAGAGTAGAAATAGAATATGCTTCTATTTTTTAGGGGTGGTTCTTTAATATTCTATGTTTTCATTCCTACTTGCTTTTGCTTTTTTTTAATATATTGCACATCCAAGTGCACTTGGATGCACAATATAAAGTTCCTGATAAATTACCCATTTAGTTCATCCTAGTAGCTCGGCCAGTCCGAACTAAAGGCCAGTCTGAAATAAATATCTTGAAAAGTTTGATAATCCAACAAATCCAGAATTGCATTGTCTTTTTTTATTTAGTTTCTACAAAGCAAGAAGAATATGATGAATACTTCACTGACTCTCTTTTTTCTAAGAAAAAAAAGGCCAAAAGATTCCTTGACTATTATCGGGAGTTATAGTACTGAAGATTCGTTTCTTATTCTATATTTAGTTAATGAGAATCTTGTATTTCAAAAAATTTGGGAGCAATATAATCCTTATGTAAGGGCCACCCTATTCAACTTTCTAGCATTAAGATATGCTTTTGGCATGGATGATTCTCATAAGTTATTCCCAACATATCATAAGATTCCCTTCCTTGAAAATCCACACTTTTCCAAACCCTGAAAATAGACGGAATTCTAGGATTCATCCTTGGGGCAAATACTTTTCTACAGACTTCTTTAGGTTGATCTATCTCATAGTCTATTCACATAAGATGATATGCACTAGTTGACATTCTACCCGGTGCTACATCATAGGCACATTGGGAATGCAAATAATTATAACCATATACATATAAAATCACAGCAATGGAATGCCAATCCTTGGGCTTTATCTGTAAAGTCTCTATTCCTTAGTAATCAAAACCTAAAAATCTATGAACTAGCCCATGTTTGACCAGCCAAGCAGATAAAGGACCTTTCATTTTTTTCGCTCTCCCTCGCTCAATTTTATTTGTATAAGTCTTTACCATTTCCAATCAAATTTCTGAAGATTCATTTGTCTTTTGTTCTTCTGTGCCAAAGAATCTTTTCTCTAATTTATAAATTCGTAGGACGAGACTGAATTGTTATATTTTAAAAATGTTTGAGGGAATTTTTTTGAAATAGAGAACGATTGATGGAGTAATCCTTGATCATAATTTCTAGTATGAGTAGTCCACCCACAAATCTGAAACTTATAATTGGTAATAAAAGACTGCTTCCCCTATTGAGACTTAATTCGATCTTCATAAATTTCTCGAGCGAGTTTTTTACAAAGTTTTGTTATAGCATCTATAACCGCCTCTAGTTTTGGTGGATAACTGGGAAAATAGATATCTATAGGAATTAACTTATCAACTCCTCGAACCGTACTATATGAATCAGTACTGAACATCCCCCTGTAATTGTACAAGCTCCCATAGTAATAACATTTTTCGGTTCAGGCATTTGTTCATATAATCTCACTAAAGAAGGAGCCATTTTCATGGTTATTGTACTAGTGGTTAAAATAAGGTCTGCCTGTCTAAGGCTAGATCTTGGGACTAGTCCATAACGATCAAAGTCGAATCATGAACCTATTAATGTAGCAAATTCAATGAAGCAACAACTAGTACCATAGAGAAGTGGCCATAAACTGGAGAGTCTTTACCAATTTGAAAGATCATTTGATGTAGTTGAAATAATAGAGGGTTGGTTGTCCGACCACGGAAGGAAAACTCGATGGAATTCATAACTAGCTCAATGTTTTTTTTTTGCAAAATGAGATTATTGTCGAGAATATTCAAGGTCTAAGACCATTTTAATGCCCCCTTTCGCCATGCATAAACTAAACCAAGAATTAGGATAAAAACAAAAATGAAAGCTTTTATAAATATGGATAACCCCAATATATCGAAACTCAGTGCCCACGGATAAAGAAAAACCGCTTCAACATCAAAAACAACAAAAACAAGAGCAAATATATAATAATGGATTCTAAATTGTAACCGAGCATTGCCCATCGGTTCTATACCCGATTCATAACTTGAAAGTTTCTCTGGCCCTTTGTTAATCGGGGACGAAACTCCAGAAATTAGAAATGCTAAACTAGGAATAACACTTGATATTATTAAAAATGCCCAGAAACTATCATATTCGTAAATTATAAACATAGGTGTACTTATATGAATGTAGAAAAGATGCAAGAGTCATTGGTTTGAATTCGATTTCATTGCCAACTCATTCATAATTGTTTAGTTAAAACAAACTTTTTTGGATGGAAAGACTTAGTGTTTTTTGGTTGTTTTCTATGTCTTTTTTCATTCCTCACTTTCTTTTAGCTAGCCATTCTCTATACTATTAATCTTTATTACTGTTCGACAAATACAAACTTTTTTGTTCTCTAAATCATATTAATTATGAACAACTAAGAAGAAAAAGTTAATAAAGCTACGATTCGAATAGTTCATTAAATTCCTATGCATGTATAATTTTGATTAGGTAAGCCCGCTTAGCTCAGAGGTTAGAGCATCACATTTGTAATCTGACGATCATTGGTTTGACTCCGATAGCTGGCTTTTGCTGCTTAGTTTGATTTTTTCCACGATTGGTCTTTTTGAAAACAAACATTGAAAAAATTTCTTTTGGCTATTTCAAAGATCCACAATTATTCTAGAAACTTCCAATTCAGAATAAAAGTTAGAGAAATGAAATCGCGATAGAACAAAGCAAGAGCAAGAAAAAGAAATCTTTTTATCTTTTTTATATACATTATTTATGTATAATAGAGTTCAAATATGGATCCAATCCATCCTATTATTCTTTGGAATAGAATTAGACTCTGATAAATATTGACCTATTTATACTATTCAAATTTATCCTTTAGTTCAGTTTTAATTAAAGTTTATGAAAATTTCATTTTCATTCAAGTTTCAAAAATTTCAATCAAATAAAGGAGTCTTTATGTCACGTTACCGAGGTCCTTGCTACAAAAAATACATCATTTGGGGTCTTTACCGGGACTAACTAGTAAAATCCTTATAAAGAAGCAAAGGGTGCCTATTAGATATCAACCGAGCTTTTACAAAAAAATCCCAATATCATATTCGTTTAAAAGAAAAACAAAAATTGCGTTCTCATTATGGTCTTACCGAATGACAATTACGTAACCGCGTGCGTATCGCTGCAAAAGCCAAAGGGCAAACAAGTCAGGTTTTATTATAGTTACTTGAAATGCACTTAGATAACATCCTTTTTAGGTTGGGTATGGCGTCAACTATTCCTCAAGCTCGCCAATTAGTTAACCATAGGCATATTTTCGTTAATGGGCATATAATAAATAGACCAAGTTTTTGCTATAAACCTGGGGATATTATTAAGGTCAGGGATGAACAAAAATCTAGAAGCATGGTTCAAAATTATCTTAATGCGTCTTCCCTAAAATTGTCTTCCCAAAAGGAAAAGGAAAAGGCCTTGCCAAACCATTTGACTCTTTGTCGATTCGAATATACGGGATTAGTCAATCAAATAATAGCGACTCAATTGGTTGGTTTAAAAATAAAGGAATTACTAGTCGTAGAATATTATTCACGTCAGATTAAAACCTAACTAAAAGAGGAAGGGTTCAAACAATTTGATTTTACCTTGACCCATTTACGCCTAACTAAGTAGGACCCAGATAGTCAGTCATTTGACCAGGGTATTTGACCCCTTGCCCCAATTTTTCAGTATTTTCTCTATTGGAGAAATTGGCAATAGCAATAGAAACTCTAGATTATATTAAGAAACATTCTAACTCTTGGAATTAAGTTAGCAATTCTTATAGTTAGAGGAGAGTTCGTATGGTATTGCGGTATCGGTATGAAATTTCATATTGTACCGCAATTTTTTTTCTTAGAAACAAAAACTGCGCGGTATGCGGTATGATGAAAAATCGAGCGGTGCGATATACCGCAGTGTCGGTATTGTGGTATACTGCGGTACGATGTAGTATTTTGCGGTATTATGCATGTATTCGGTATGGTACTAAAAACTGCACCCGTACCATTTTATCGCGGTATACCACAATGTCGGTATTTTGCGGTGTGGTATATGTGCGGTTTGTTAAATTTTAGGTACAGTGTAGTACGGTACGGTATGTGGTATGCTCGGTTTTTTTCTCACCCTTACTTATAGTATAGGATTTGCTACATTGTGATCTGTAAGATTGATAAATTAGATGAAGTTACAGAAAGAGAGGGATTCGAACCCTCGGTAAACAAAAGTCTATATAGCAATTCCAATGCTACACCTTGAACCACTCGGCCATCTCTCCTAATCAATTATTATGGCAAAAAAAATGACTAAATCGCAAATTCTTCCTATTTCGATTGTTGCTATCCCGATGATACCTATAAATTACAATCAATTCTAACGAATAACTACATATAACTAAAATAAAGAAAAAAACTTTTAAAAGAATTAAAAGCAAATAAAGTCAAGACTTTTCTCTCAGGGATGCAGTGCTGCGGGCGGGATAGAGAGCATTTGTTTAGTCTGTTATAATGTTATTTCGTATTCTACAATGATTTTTTTGTGGGATTCCTTTTTCTTACAAGAACTAATTGAAATCCATTTTCAAATCGATTGAATTGATATCTATGCCTAGATCCCAAATAACTGGCAATTTTATTGATAAGACTTTTTCAATTGTAGCTGATATTTTATAACGAATAATTCTGACAACTTCAGGAGAAAAAGAGGCATTTACCTATTACCGAGATGGTGTGATTTAATTTTGCCATTTTTAATTTTATGATATAAATCCATTACTTAGGATATAAAGATTTGAAATAACTCTATGTTTGTTGAAGGTGAAGTTTTTAAATAAATAAAACAATTCCTTTTGTCGTGTATCCCTGACTAATATGGCCTCAGATGCTTCAATTGTTGATTCTAGCATTTAGCGAAAGGTTAGACCTATGAGTTGTGAGGTTGTGTATTGTAGGTGGTTAACCCTACTCCACTAGTACCAAACCAATAGGTAGCATAGAGGAAGAAGCACTACGACTAGGAATCAACAAAAGAAAATCTCTGTTAGAAAGTTCCCTTTTTCCTTATTTATTGATTTTTATGATTTATTGCGATGGGGCCTCCAAAGAATGGTTAGGACACCAAATATCTCGTTTGTACTTTGGATACCCATAGAACCATCGAAGACTGTTAAGGTGACTAATATCGAGAAATTAAGAGACGTTGAGGACAAAGAAATTGTTAAAGAAATTGTTGGAATTAACACTAGATTTTTATCTAGTATCGCCATGTTTGTTGTTAAGAAAATATCTTTTGTAGGAAGGTTGGCTAGACATTTCTTGTAAAACCACTAGCCCCGCTTAATTTATAATAAGAATATTTGATTGCTTTTTTGGATTCAATAAAGTATGCTCCATTATGCACATAAGGGAGGAGCCGTATAAGATGAAAATCTCACGTACGGTTTTGAAACGGGGATTCTTTGAATAGAATTACAACAATAAACGGATGTCTCCTCAATCCAAAGGAAATTATGTGAAAGCTTTACAAAATTATTATGAAGTTATGCATCCAGAAATTGATCCCTACGATCAAAGTTATATACTCTATAATATATG
>SOPF01026428.1:73091-133942 GCA_012979155.1 Hypericum perforatum | reverse complement strand
AGCAAAGTTGTAGCTCTATGTCTTACGGATCTTCTCGTTTTGGAATCACTCGATTCGGAGTCCGTATGAGGAAGTTATGATTTTTCTACCAAAATGCAACGAACTAAGCCTACCATTCGTGAACCCCACCGAAATTAGCTCGTAACTCAAAGACAAAGATTCCAAATCATAAAACTCAAAACACGATAGTTGTAGACTAACGTGTTAGGAACCTACTCAACTTAGAATCATCCAAATTGGAGTTCATACGACAAAGTTATACCTAATCCTCCAACGATCAACGAGTTAAGTCACACGGTTCAAGAACCGTTCAATGCAAAACAACCCACGGTCGGACCTAGAGGTCATGACCAAGACAAATATAACGAGGGTCGTAACAGTCTCCCCCCCTTATAAAATTCGGTCCCCAAATTTGCCTAACGAAGAGTGACTTACTTGTCATTCGAAGAGGTGAGGAAACTTGGTCTTCATCTCCTCCTCCACCTCCCAAGTCGCTTCGGCTAAAGTGCGATTAGCCCACATAATCTTAATCATCGGAATCTCTCTGCTCCGAAGTTTTTTGACCTCACGATCCAAAATCCTGATCGGATCCTCTTGATACATCAAATCTCCACTAATCTTTACCACTTGCGATTCCAAAACATGCGTAGGATCATGTAGATACCGTCTAAGCATAGAGATGTGGAAAACTGGATGAACATGCAACATAGATGGTGGCAAAGCTAACCGATAAGCAACTGGTCCGACTCTTTCTAGAATCTCAAACGGACCAACATATCGAGGACTTAGCTTTCCTTTTCTTCCGAATCTCATGGTCCCCTTCATGGGCGACACTTTAAGGAAAACTTGCCATCCCACTTCGAACTCGATGTCTTTTCGCCTCTTATCCGCATAAGACTTTTGCCGACTTTGAACTGACTCTAATCTTCGTCGGATCAATTGAATTTTCTCATTAGTCTCTTGCACCAAATCACTTCCCAAAAGTTGTTTCTCGCCAACTTCATTCCAACACAATGGAGATCTACACTTTCTCCCATACAAAGCTTCATATGGAGCCATCTTAATGCTTGACTGATAGCTATTATTGTACGCAAATTCCATCAAAGGTAAATACTGATCCCAACTTCCTCCAAAATCAATGGTACAAGTTTGCATCATATCCTCCAGAATCTGAATAACCCGTTCAGACTGACCATCCGTTTGAGGATGAAAAGCTGTACTCAAATCCAATTGAGTTCCCATGGCCTCTTGAAATTTCCTCCAGAATCGCGACGTAAAATGCGTTCCGCGATCGGAGACAATCGAAATTGGTGCACCATGCAACCGAACGATCTCATCAATAAAGATCTGAGCAAACCTACTTGCATCGTAAGTAATTTTAATCGGCAAGAAATGTGATGACTTAGTCAATCTATCAACGATAACCCATACCGAATCATAACCTCGAGAAGTTGTCGGAAGTCCAACTAACAAATCCATCGTTATACGCTCCCACTTCCACATCGGAATCTCCAAAGGTTGTAATAATCCCGAAGGTCTCTGATGTTCTGCTTTCACCTGCTGACAGGTCAAACACTTAGAGACGAATACTGCAACGTCTCTTTTCATACCCTTCCACCAATAACTGTCTTTCAAGTCGTAATACATTTTTGTAGACCCCGGATGCATACTGTATACAGCTTGGTGTGCTTGAGCCAACAACTCTTTTCTCAATTCTCCGACATCCGGAACAACCACACGGAGTCCGTAATATAATACACCATCATTAAGTTCGAACTTAGGTAACACACCCAGTTCAACTTTTCTTACCATCTCGATCACCTCCGGATCTTCCTTTTGCAAATCTACGACTCGTCCTCGCAAGACAGGTCTCATATGCATCTCAGCTAAAAATCTTGGTTGAACTACCGATTTCCGATTCAAAGCATCGGCTACCACGTTAGCTTTTCCTGGATGATAATTGATGGTGCAATCATAATCTTTGAGCAACTCCATCCACCTCCTCTGCCGTAAGTTCAAATCTCGTTGCTCAAAGATATACTTAAGACTCTTATGATCCGTAAAGATCTCGAACTTCTCACCGTATAGGTAATGTCTCCAAATCTTTAAGGCAAACACAACTGCCGCCAATTCTAGATCATGCACTGGATAATTCTCTTCATGCTTTTTCAACTGTCTAGAAGCATAAGCGATAACGTTCTTGTGCTGCATCAGAACACATCCCAATCCAACTCTTGATGCATCGCAATACACAGAATATCCTCCTGTACCCGAAGGTAGGACTAATACAGGTGCATGTGTCAACCGATCCTTAAGCTCTCTGAAGCTTTCTTCACACTTCTCCGACCATTCATACTTTACATTCTTCTGAGTTAGTCGGGTTAACGGTGATGCCAAAGTAGAGAAGTCTTTGACAAACCGTCGATAGTAACCCGCTAAACCCAGAAAGCTACGAATCTCTGTCACACTCGTCAGAGTAGCCCAACTTATCACAGCCTCAATCTTACTGGAATCTACCGAAACTCCATCTTTGGACACCACGTGTCCTAGGAAGGCTACACTCTGAAGCCAAAACTCACATTTCGAGAGTTTAGCATAAAGCTCTTTCTCTCGCAGCTTCTGCAACACCAATCTAAGATGCTTCTCATGCTCCTCCTGACTCGTGGAGTATATCAGAATGTCATCAATGAAGACAACCACAAACTGATCCAAGAAAGGTTTGAACGTCCGGTTCATCATATCCATAAATGCAGCCGGAGCATTCGTCAAACCAAATGACAAGACCAAAAACTCATAATGTCCATATCGAGTCCTAAATGCTGTCTTCTGAATATCCGATTCTCTTATTCGTAACTGGTAATACCCTGATCTCAAATCAATCTTCGAAAACCACTTAGCTCCCCGAAGTTGATCAAAAAGATCATCAATCCTCGGAAGTGGATACCGATTCTTAACGGTCATCTTATTCAACTTCCGGTAATCTATGCATAACCGCAAGGTTCCATCTTTCTTCTTCACAAACAAGACTGGTGCTCCCCACGGAGACACACTAGGCCTGACATAGCCCTTATCTAACAGATCCTGCAATTGCTCTCTCAGCTCTTTCATCTCAGCCGGAGCCATACGATATGGTGGATTTGAGATTGGCTCAGTGCCGGGTTCTAACTCAATACAAAATTCTATCTCCCTCACAGGAGGCAATCCTGACAAATCCTCGGGAAACACATCTGGATACTCCCTAATCACCGAAATATCATCTATCGAAATTTCATCCTTCTCAATCTCTTTTACCCAAGCTAGATAACTTACACATCCCTTCTCAATAAATTTACTAGCTTTAAGGTAAGAGATCAACTTCGCAGTAGTCATTTTCCGTTCTCCCTGAAACTCAATTTCTGACTCTCCTAACGGTCGAAAGGTGACTCGCTTCTCAAAGCAGTCCACCACCGCATGATAAGTGGACAACACATCCATCCCCACAATCAAATCAAAATCCTCCATATCCAACACGTACAAATCAGTCGACAACTCACGTCCACTAATTGCGATAACATATGATCTAACAACCTCACAGATATTCACATAACCGCTCGAAGGCGTAGCAACTATCATAGATTCATCTAAGCACGTAGGCAATATATCCAAAAATTGCATATATCGGGACGACACAAAAGAGTGCGTAGATCCCGAATCAAATAACACACGTGCATTAGAAGATCCAATAGTAAGGGTACCTGTGACCACATTATTGCTTGCCTCGGTATCTCCCCTTGTCAGAGCATAAACACGAGGTTGCACTCCGCTTCCTATGCCTTCTGACCTTACTCCTTCAATCCTCGAACCAGCTTCCCTATGAACTTGAGGACGGGGATTTCCTTGCATAGACTGCGAGGCTACCATGCTCGCCACTTGTCTGCGCTGTCCAGGTGTAGGACAATCTCGAGCTAGATGGCCTACTTTACCACAGTTAAAGCAAGCTCCAGTCCCCCTATAACAAAAGTCTCCCGAATGTTGCTTCCCACAGCTCTGGCACATCCTAAAGTTGCTAGACTGGCCTGGACTAGATCTCTGTCCACGAAAGTCATTTCCTCTTCCAAACCTTCCAACGGGTCCTCCGCCCCTAGAAGCCATAGACTGTCCGCCAGACCACCTTTCTTGTGGCCTGAACCCTTGGTTCACACTCCTCTGTGGCAGTCCATATGACCTCTGAATCTTTGACTGGCTCGGAGTTGCTCGACGTTCATTGTCTCGCATCTCTAAAGTTCGAGCACAATCCACCGCAGTTGCATAAGTCTCAAAGCCACGAGGCATCATGACCTTGAACATAGAGTCATCAAGCCCACGAATAAACCTCTTAACTTTCTTTTTCTCATCAGGAACCAAGTGCTCAGCATACCGAGAAAGATAGTTGAACCTCTCATCATATTGAGCCACTGTCATCTCAGGTGTCTTCACCAGTCGCTCAAACTCAAAAGCTCGAGCATCCTTCAAACTCTCTGGCTGAAACCTATCTAGAAATGCCTTGGTAAACTCTTCCCACGTCCAAGCATATGATCCCTCATTTTGGAACCATACTCCAGCTTCACCAACCAACTGAAATGAGGCGAGCTCCACCATTCTCACCCCATTACATTTTAGGATTCTCTTCCTCTTCTCCATCTCATCGATGAAGACTTGAGGATCATCCTTCATACCAGAGAATGTCGACGGTCTCAACCTCAAAAACTCTCCCAAAGAGTCATCTTTTCCAGCCGTCAACACATTCTGTTCAATCTGAACCTGCTGAGTAGCAATGAATTTCTCCATTGCCAACATCACCCGATCTACACTATCGCTACTTTGCCCTTCCAGCATCGGCACAAGCACATTAGCAACAGGCAAAGGGATCTCATTCCTCACAACACCACTCCCAGTTATAACTCCAACTGGTGGCACATTTTCACACGCAACTTCCTCTCCCCGCACTTGAGAGTTCTCACCATTTCCTCTTGCCAATTCAGAATCGCTATGAGTACTCGTCATATCCTCCTATACCAACGAGTTAGAATTAGACACGCTAAGGTTGACACACGATAGAGGACAAAGACATGACAAATCCTATGCTCCATTATACACAACACATAATTCAAACTCAACTTAAGTTCGTCAGATTTAGAGCTCTGAAAACCTATAGCTCTCATAAACTTATAGCTTTGATAATGCAAAGCTCAAATAACCTTATATCTCTGTTAACCTAGAGCTCTGATACCAACTCTGTCACGACCCAAATCTGGATCGCTGACATGGCGCTGGGTCACGCTCACCTAAACCAATGAGCTGCAACCCAACCAGCCTCATAAGAACAAAGAAATCGAATTGCGGAAGCATTAACATAACTTATACAAATGCGGAAGCATTATTTCATAATTATACATATATATCACAATATTCTTACATTATTCCAAATACAAACATAAGGTCCCACAATGTGTACAACGGAGCGACTCTACTAGATCACAAAAGGGAAATACCATCCGAAGACTTCAAAACCCGGAAGAAGACAATGGGTTCACACGATCTATTACACAAATTCCTCGGACGTCAAAGCGATTCTCTAACTTCAATCACCTGTGGAGGAGGGGGTAAGTACTTGGAAGTACTTAGTAGAGGATATTAAAACTAACCTATAATTAACTAACCAATCACATACATAGACTCAAATTCATGCATAGACAATTGGTGCAAAATTAACATTTAGCACAGCACAAGTAATTTAATCATAAACAAATGACAAATTCATAATCACACATATAGGTACGTTTCGATCCGAATAGGTATCGCGAACGCCAAAACATGGATGGACTTCGGATAGGTCTAGATTGTGTCACTCCTTCTCACAACACGAGGATACCATATCTTATAGCGCTTTCATAATCAAACTCCGTCGGCCATATCATAATCATAACAAATCCAATGTATCCTCAAAACATGTGCACATGTGCCAACATCCCCGGTTGGTCACGGGTAGACCTCATCGTCCGCCATCTCACAAATAGACACACATATATCATACACAAATTCGTAACTTCACATCATATTTTCATAGTCCAAAGACTTATGATTTCCAAAACCATGCATAAACCAAAAATCACCAAATCGCATACAAACCAAAGACTCACATCACAATCCATCAAATCACCACATAATCATCATAACAAAGCATAAATACAAATTCATAACAAACAATGTTAGCCAAAACAGAGGTTAGGGATAATATCACCCTACCTTAACCAAATATTGCAAATGTTCCTAAGGATCTCCGTTCTTCGCTTTATGTTCCTCGGTGCTCGATTTCCAATAAGCGATCAACTAAATCATATAACAACCCTATATCAATCTTCAACCTCTCAAACTCATGGAAAAATGGATAAACCTATACTAAAGTCCCTAAAATCATATTCCTACACAAATCTCCAAAATATGCATAATAATCCTCCTATCTCATCATTAATGACTAGATCAACATCTATGATCATCAAATTCTCCATTCAATCCTCAAATACTTAAAACTCCAAATTATCCAAAATCACTAAGTTGCTCAATCCTCACAAGTTTATACCAACTTAAAGGTAAGCACTAGATCTACACTTATTTCTAATAAACCTTAATCCAAAAATTACTTACCAATCTCCAAAACCAAGGTTTTCCCTTCCTTTTTCTCCTTCTCCTTCTTCTTCTTCTTCTCTCCTCAAGGCTTAGATATTTTGTGGAAAGTGAATGGATGAGACTTTCTATTTTTGGTAGGAGGTTTTATAAGGTTTCACCAAGTTAGAGGGGCAAAAGGTCCAGAAAAATGACATTTCCCGGGTGTTCCAGCGTCCGCTGGCTTCCCAGCGTCCGCTAGGTCTCTTCTCTGCCCGAAATAAGGCATTCTTGGGTGGCCCAGCGTCCGCTGGCTTCCCAGCGTCCGCTGGGTAAACGTTCTGTACCCCCTCCCTAAAATCTGAATTTCGCAAAACTCAAATCAGCAAAGTTGTAGCTCTATGTCTTACGGATCTTCTCGTTTTGGAATCGCTCGATTCGGAGTCCGTATGAGGAAGTTATGATATTGCTACCAAAATGCAACGAACTAAGCCTACCATTCGTGAACCCCACCGAAATTAGCTCGTAACTCAAAGACAAAGATTCCAAATCATAAAACTCAAAACACGATAGTTGTAGACTAACGTGTTAGGAACCTACTCAACTTAGAATCATCCAAATTGGAATTCATACGACAAAGTTATACCTAATCCTCCAACGATCAACGAGTTAAGCCACACGGTTCAAGAACCGTTCAATGCAAAACAACCCACGGTCGGACCTAGAGGTCATGACCAAGACAAATATAACGAGGGTCGTAACAAAGTATCACTCAGTGGACAACTTATTACCTAAGTAGATTTCTCTTTCATTAAGCAATTAGTCATCTAGTTAATCTTTACATTAATTCCATCTCCTTGCGGTCTCAAGTTTTAACTAAGTTCATAATCAAGGTTACTAACAAAGATTTTATCACAGCCAATTAGTCTAAACCGATGCATAGTTGCTATGACTTTGTCAAAACCAAAGTTGGTTGTGTCAAAACCAAACTTACTTGGTCACTAGACTCTTGTCGAAATCAAGCATGGTTTCTAAGACTAATGATGATCATAATCTGAGTAAAACCATAATTAAGCCTTAAGTTCATTAACTAGAACATAAATCTATGCATGTTTAACCCCTCAAATTAGTTGATTACATGCTAGTTTCAAGGCACCAAACCCACAAACAAACTACTTAAACATATTTACAAAGAACAACATACTTATATACAATATGAACATAAGCATAAATATAAAGGAAAGAGTTAAGGAGAAGGAAGCTTAATGATATTCTTGAAGCTTTTCTTCCTCCTCCATCACGTTTCTCCTTCTTGGCAGAGAGTTTCTTACAATTTCGTTGCCCCCCTCTCTGTCTAAGTCTCATTCTTTCTTTAGCCATTTTATACACTTATTACATAGTCAAAAGTAAGTTTAATGTTTTCTAATCCAAAAGTCCTAACCACTACTCTACAGATTTGTCATTCTTACCTTTGTATGCTCCTTTTTGTCCATGCCTTCATGCATTTGGTCGAGCATCCTTTTCTAGTCCTCAAATAGGCTCCTAAAACAACAAAACACAATGAGAAATGACAAACATAACTCAAAATCACAATGAACGAAAGCTAAGACAAAGACAATTAGAACTCACTAAAACAATCTAAAAACACTAAGAACCTACTACGAAATGTACACAAATAATGAGTGTTTTTGACACTCATCAACGTGCATCTCTAAATATGAAAGGCCAATAGAATCCACACTCAAATACCCTTGTTGCAGTCCTTGTTGCTCCATA
This sequence comes from Hypericum perforatum, assembly GCA_012979155.1. NCBI lineage: Eukaryota > Viridiplantae > Streptophyta > Magnoliopsida > Malpighiales > Hypericaceae > Hypericum > Hypericum perforatum. The sequence goes on along the minus strand of SOPF01026428.1, from coordinate 125,545 downwards.
ATGACCTGAGTAAGTAGTGTTGTGACATTGTTCTAAAATATTAGCTATTTTCCACTAAGCAATGCACCGTCAAAGTACCCCATCATTACATCTCTTAAAGAGATATGGATCATCCCAAACAAACAATTTAGCATCCCTTAGGAATTTCTTCCTTTGAGAATAACTTAGGCCTGCTGGAATAATTTTTCCAACTAAAAAGTTGGCAAAATCTGCATACCAGGGACTTCCATTCTACTTATTGTCATTAGAGTTTCATCAGGAAACTCTTCCTAAATCTTACCATTTTTTTCCATCCCGTCGCTTTTCTCTAACCAAGAGAGATGATCTGCGACAACATTTTCACTCCTTTCTTATCCTTGATTGATAAATCAAATTCTTGAAGTAACAAAATCCAGCACATCAAGCGAGGTTTAGCATCTTGCTTTGAGAATAAATACTTCAAAGCAGCATGGTCAGTATAGACTATAACTTTTGAACCTAGCAAGTATGCTCTAAATTTGTCACAAGCGTAGACGACCGCAAGTAACTCTTTTTCTGTGGTTGTATAATTGAGTTGTGCTCCTTCTAATACTCTACTAGAATAGTAGATGACATGTAACTTTCCCTCTTTCTTCTGTCCAAGAATACAACCTAAAGCTAAGTCACTTGCATCACACATTAGCTCAAATGGAGGTTTCCAATCTAGCGATGAGATAACCGGAGCTGTTACTAAAGCTCTCTTTAAGGCATCAAATGCCTTCTAACATTGCTCGTCAAAATTAAAGGACACATCCTTTACTAGCAGGTTTGTCAGAGGCTTAGCGATTAGAGAGAAGTTCTTGATGAATCTTCTATAAAACCCTGCATAACCCAGAAAGGCTCTAATTCCTTTAACTGTAGTTGGTGCAATCATCTTCTCTATCGTGTCCATCTTAGCTCTGTCCACTTCCATTCCAACTTTAGAAATCTTGTGCCCAAGAACTATTCCTTCGTCTACCATAAAATGGCACTTTTCCTAGTTTAGCATAAGATTCTTTTTCTCACATCTTTTCGGTACCTTATCAAGATTTTCCAGACAATGATCAAATGAGTTTCTAAATACCGAGAAGTCATCCATAAAGATTTCTATAATCTTCTCGTTCATCTCCCAAAAGATGGACTCCATACAATATTAGAATGTTGCTGGTGCACAACTTAATCCAAAAGGTATTCTGCGATAAGCAAAAATACCAAAGGAACAGGTAAAAGATGTCTTCTCCTGATCTCTGGGGTATATCACTATTTGGTTGTACCCTGAGTACCTATCTAAAAAGTAATAGTAAGAATATCCTGCTATTCTTTCTAACATTTGATCAATGAATGGCAAAGAGAAATAATCTTTCCGTGTGGCATCATTCAATTTCCTGTAGTCAACGCACACCCTCCAACTGGTCACAGTACGTGTTAGAATGATTTCCCCCTCATCATTAATCAACTGTCATTCTCCCTTTCTTGGGGACACAATGGATTGGACTAACCCATTCACTATCCGAAATTGGATAGATAATTCTGACTTCTAGAAGCTTGATCACCTCCTTCTTCACAACCTCCTTCATATTTGGATTAAGTCTCCTTTGTCAGTCTACCCTCGACTTTGCTCGATCCTCCATGTGAATATGGTGCATCACAATTTCTGGGCTTATCCCCTTAATGTCAGAGATTTGCCAAGCGATTGCCTTAATCCGTTTGTTCACAATTGCGAGCACTTTATCCTCTTCATCCTTGGAGAGCTTGTTTGAGACTATAATTGGCAATCTCCCTCCATCTATTAGGAACGCATACCTTAGATGCGGTGGTAGCTCTTTCAACTCTAAGGATGGAGCTTTCACAATTGATGGTGGAGTTCGATATTTCAAATGAATCTCTAATTCCTCAAGTAGACTTTTCTTGTCGACTTCTTCCTTTACTTCTTCCATAATTTCCTCCTCTTCTTTGTGTTGTCCTTTTTCCTCTATTCCCGAAATATTTTCCTTACTGCATTCAAGAATACATTCATCAACAATATCAATTTTCATGCACATCCCTTCATCAAGAGGATGCCGCATCATACTTGTCATGTTAAACTCTACTTTCTCCTCTCCAATTCTGAGAACCAATTTTCTATTATGCACATCTACCAATGCATGTGCTGTGTTGAGGAAGGGTCTGCCAAAAATTAGTGGACAATTCTTGTCCTCAGAAAAATCCAGAACCACAAAGTCAACTGGAAAGATGAACTTGTCAATCTTAACCAGGACATCCTCAACCATACCAAATGGTTTCTTTATTGTTTGGTCTGCCAACTGGAGTAGCATAGAAGTTGGCTTTACATCACATAACCCTAGTTTTTGAAATGTTGATAAAGGCATCAAGTTGATACTTGCGCCTAGATCACATAAACATTTTGGAAACTCAGTGTCACCAATAAAACTAGGAATTATAAAACTCCCAGCATCTTGAAGCTTAGTAGGAAGGTTTTGTTGAAATTAGAGAACTACAATCTACCGTAAGAGTGACTGTCTCTTTATCTTCCCACTTTCTCTTCTTTGTCACGAGTTCCTTAAGAAACTTGGCATAGTGTGGAACTTGATCTAGCATCTCAAAGAAAGATACACTAATCTGTACATCCTTCATTTTCTCCATAAAGCGGAGAAACTTCTCATCCATTCCTGACTTTCTCTTTACCCTCTGAGAATAACGTAGAATGGGAATCATTGGTGGTGGTGATATGTAAACTTCTTCTTCCTCTGCCACTTTTTCTTCTGAAGTTTTCTCTTGCGGCACTTCTTCAACTTTCTCTTCCTCTACATCTTTAACCTTATCTTGGCTAGAGTCCAGTACTTTACTATTCTTAGCCTTCTCATTGACTGTTTGAGAAGCTAATTCTTTATTGCTTCTTAAAGCAATAGTATTAACGTAACCTCGAGGATTTTCTTCGGTAGAACTGGGGAGTGATCTTGAAGCTCTTTGGGCATTTGCCTTTGCAATTTTCTCAAGTTGTATTTCCATGTTGCGCATGGCAGTTGACTGCCCCCTAAGGAATTGTTCCAAATTATTTTGCCTTGCTTCTTGACTTGCTAATGCTTTCAGTATTTCACTTTGGTTAGTGGATGATTCTCTAGTTTGCTAGATGAATTTCTCTACCTTGTCAAATCTTTCCTCTAGGGCCCCCATTCTTTCTCCTAGAAATCCACGTGGTTGAAAACCAGGTGGTGGTCCTTGTTTTGGTGATCGTAATGGTAATCCTTTATCAGGGACAATTGCCATACTGTCTTCATTGCTTCTGTCTTTCCATGAGAAGTTAGGATGATTCCTCCATCCAGGATTATATGTTGAGGAATATGGATTATTCCCCATTCGATTTCCTCCTTGTCCTTAACCACTAACAAAATTGACTGGCTCAGTTTGTTGGTTCATCATGGCACATTGACTCATATCATGGCCAATGTTGCCACACACTTCACAATTTTGTTGAATAGCGATAGCATCAACTTTGTTTAAGGTCAAATCATGTAACTGTTTTGCCATTAAGTCTAACTGAGATTAAAATGATGAGGAAGCATCAAGTTCAATCATTCCAGTCTTCTCGCTTCGCTCAGTTAATTCTCTCAGCTCTCTGACAAGTTGTTTCTTCCTTTCATTTGCGATTATCCTATTTGTTACAGCCAATTCTTCCAGAATATGGTAGGTTTCATCTCTTTCCTTCCTCAGAAAATTCCCGTTGGAGGCAGCATTAACAGTCCCCATTGTAGTAGGTGAAAGGCTAAAATAAAAAGTTTTGAGCGAAGACTCCTCAGATAAATCATGATGAGGACAACTCCTTTTTAATTTCTTAAATCTCTCCCACGTTTCACTAAACGAGTCATCTTCTAATTGTTCAAAATTGGTTATCTCCTTAACGAGCTGGCTTGTCTTTGAATATGGGAAATACTTATCCAGAAAAGCATTTGCCAGTTCCTCCCATGTGGTTATTGGAGAACCTTTAAGTTGCTTGTACCACAATTTAGCCTTGTCCCTAAGCGTGCATGGAAATATTTGTATCTTAACAGTATCATCAGATACTCCAGGATACTTAAAATTATCAGCTAATTCCATGAAATTTCCAAGATGGTCATTTGCGTCCTCGTTAGGTAGTCCATAGAACTGACTCGATGCTTGAAGTATATAAATCACTGCCGGCTTGATTTCGAAGTGATTAGCTTTGATAGCTGGCTGCTGGATTCCAGTTTTTGCTCCTTCATAAGTCGGTCTTCCATGGTCCATTAAAGATCTTCTAGGAGCTTGAACTTCAGCTCCTTGTCCTTCTTGTCTTTGATCCATCCCTGATTTCTCCTTTTTCTTCTTGCGCAATGACCTTTCTAATCGAGTAATGTCTTCTTCAAATTCTAACAGAAAATTTTTGGTTGACCTAGTTAAGGGCATGCACGTAATTTTCCTCATAAGTAACTTGTGTTGCAAGAAACGCTAAAAACTTAAAACTGATTTTTTTGGTTTTTTTAATATGAAAATATTATGTTATATTGTAATATAAAAAACAAAAATTTTCCTATTCCAAGTTCGTTCACCAAATCGAGTGTTTAAAACTAGATCCCCGGCAACGGCGCCAATTTGTTCCACCCCCTTGGACGAGAGGGTCTGCTCTTATCCTAAAGTTTTCTGTTGTTTTTCTAAACGACAGGTCATTTGTCTGGACGACCTGGCATACGTCAATAATTTCTGGCGTAAGAATTTTTGCCTCGAATGGCCAAAGTTGGTGTACGCCAACTATACCTGGCATGCGCCAAGATAGCAGAATTTCTAGCAGAGTTGCACAAATGAGTAAGTACGGGAATATCGTCCCACAAGGACCGAGTTTAAAGCTTCAACTTGGTTTAGTAACTTGTCTAAGATCAATTTATGAAGTGGTTTGATGGAAACTCTTGTTCTAAGTTGGTTTACTAATCTAACAAATTTGAACTTAGTTACTTGAAGGTTTGGTTTTCTAACAGATTTTTTAACAACTTATATTGCACAAATGAGCAAAGTGAACTTAAAACCACAATAATCATCGAATTTAGAAGATTTACTAAGTACATAACATGGTCCTAGTGTTTTGAAATCAACCAAACTACACTCTCGTGCTAGAAAGGCCTAAATTGCTTCTTTACCATGCTTAGAATGATAAGATGTTCTGTCGACCCCAAAAACCAACTAAGCACAGCAAAGAACCAACTATATGCATCACTTTAAGGATAATAAATCACTGATTAAGAGTATTAGCAACTCGAACCAGCAACTTATCTAACTAACCTTTCCATTTAAACTATCTTCTCTCGGTTTCAAGTTTAAACTAACTTCTAACTTTGGTGATCAAGCAAGTTTAGCATGGCATTAAGTTCATTAGTTTGACATGTTCATCATGTTTTTAACCCTCTAACCGTGACTAAGTAGTGGCTTTAAGCCAAACTCAAAGATCAACTACTCACACATGCTTGCAAAGAACAATATACACATAAACATCAACATACTTAGCATTAACTTAAGAGTTTAAGTGAAGAAAAGCTTTACAAGATTGAAACCAGCTTTCTTCCTCAAGTTCTTTACTGAGAGATGCCCAAAATCGTGCTGCTCAATCTCTCTCTCACACTTTCTTGTCTATTCTACACTAATGCACTTAATTAACATAAAACAAAAGTCAAAAGTCAAAACAATAATAAACTAACTTAATATCCTAACAACTATCCACCTCTACATCATAATGGTCTGTCATGGTCACTAGAAGGCCAAGAAATCCCGAGTGCATGGCCCCCTCCATTGCTTTTCACTCAAAGAGGCAAGTGGCAGCTCTGTCACTGTCTGGTCTGGCGTACGCTAACTATTCCTGGCATACGCCAGGTCTTCAGATGCTTGGTCGTTCGTAATCAGTCGTTCGTAATCAGTCGTTCATGCTCTTGGTCATCCATACCTTTGTGCTTTCGCTTGATCGTACTCCATACTTCCTCTAAACTAGCTCCTAAAACATAAGAAAACACAATAAGAAATAATAAACTTAACTGAAACATAAAATAATCAAAAACTAAGACAAACATAACTAAAACTCAAATAAAACAACCTAAAATACTAAGAACAAAGTAGAAAATGGACACAACAAATGAGTGTTTTAAGCACTCATCACTATTCTCTTTTGCAAGATTGTAATCAACGATTAGGGATTCTCAAGTAACAAGATATTTTCATACTTTGCAATACTAGAGTTTTTTTACACTCAAACTTCTTGTTTGTTAATTGCTTGATTCTTTCGTATTTTGTATTCTTGGATTGAGATTGATAACCTTGATTCTTAACACGAGATTACATCCATTTTGACTAGTTTTGTTTCATTTCGTTTATTACCATTGCTTGAAAATGCTTATTAGGGTTTAGCATTGACAATCTTAGATTTAAATACTATATTATACATAGTTTTAGAATCACCAATCATGTGTTTAGGAGGGCAATTTTAGGAGGGGAACTTGACGATGCCCCCCCGGGCTGGCTCAAATGCAATATGGATAGCAGCACCTTAGGCGCCCCAGGATAGGGCCATTCTACAGGGGTGTTCCGTACATACAGGGACTTTTTGTAGGGTTGTTTCATCCATCCTATACTAAGCTATTTTGCATTTGAGGCAGAGCTCCTAGTAGCCATACTTGCAGTTGAGTTCGCACACTAGCATGGTTGGCACAGACAGTGGCTAGAGATGGACTCCACGTACGTGTTGTCGAGATTGCAAATATTGTAGGCAGTGGTCCTGTGGTGTTGATGGTCATGCTGATAGCACATGCTTCAGCTCAGAACCCAGATGCAAATACATATCACGCATATTTTCTACGAGGGGAATATGGTGGCAGATGCTCTAACATTTTTCACGACCTTCCCAGCCTCACTCATCAGTCATATCGGTCAGGACATGTCTAGGCAGCCATTCTACAGGTTTGTCTCTTGATGATAGCTTTCTGGTTATTCTAGTTTGTTTGATTGCTTGCCCTGACTATCGGGTTTGTTGGTTAGCATAGGTCATGGTTGGTTTCCTTCCTCCCACCAGACTACCAAGCTTGTTGGCTAGCTGGTGAGGAGTGATATGGCCCATCTGACGGCCAAGATTGTTGGTTTGTAGGTGGGTTGTGGGCTTCAGACAGTTTTGTATCATTTTTTTCATTTTTATTGATGGGTTGTTTAAAAAAAAATCTGCTAAGATTAAACTTGAGAATTCATAATCTGATACTTATCCAAATTGATTTATCTTTATTCCCCTGAGTGTCAGTTTGACTTTCTTGCACTTCCTCACACATAGGCTTTGTATGATAATTTAATACCTTGTATGTCGAACATTATTAGTGGTTTGTCTCTCACATGGTCCCTTCTTGTAATGCACAAGTTGTTCTATGGGTATCAAAACTTTAAAGTATTATTTCCTCAACTAATAACTTGTTTGATAGCTAGTGGTCAACCACGTCCTTTTTAACCCATGCACATTCATGTTGCTGTTTATCATTTCCAACTAATTTTTATCATATTTTGACATTGTTTTTCACACGTGTGCATTCATTAAAATATTTTTTAACTTGAACATAGATTATCATTTCATCATACTCTTACTTGGTAGAGGAGTCTTCATCATGTATATGTTTTGCCAATCTTTCTCTCCAGTTAGGAAAAGTTGACATGTATTTTGGGCATTGATTTTAATATAACTCATCACTATACCTTTCAATCTAGATAAAATTAATTTGCTTCTCGACTAAGGTAAAATTATTTTACTCAACAAAAGTAAAATTTTTTGATCCTCGATCAAGGTAGGATCATTATATTCCTCGATAGAGGTAAAATCTTCTTATTTTCCACTCAAGGTAGGATCATCATATTCTTTGATAGAGTTAAAATCATCTTCCTAAAGATCACCTTATTCATTAATGGATGTAAGATCACCTTGCCCCTTATTCTTCATGCCCCTCAATTGAGATATAATTCCCATTGCTATTATAAAAACAAACTGCACCCCCATGTCTTTATATTGAGTTAGAGTAGAATTGGACAAGCTAGTGGCCAAATATGCATGAAACAAGTGTGAGACAGATCTCGACAATATATGACTTGATAGAGACCCTAAAATTATCTTTGTTGGTGAAGGCCCAAGGATTCCAAAAGTCGACGGAGGCTCTAAGATACTTTTGTATTTGATACAATACTTAAAATTGTCTCAGTTGTCAATGGTACTTATGTCAGAATTACTCTTCCTTCTATTTTAATGTGGACCTTGCAAACTTATAATTGTGGTGTTGGATAATTGTGGATTAGTTGTTTCTTCAATCTCTTTGATCACAAGAGATGAAGATTGTGTATATATTCAACTCAAAAATGGGATAAAATCCCCTCCTAAGTTTACTGAATTTTCATCTTATAGACTAATTGGTCTTAGTATTCTGACTATAATACTTTAGTACAAACTCCAATTGTGGCATTTTTGGTATCAAAGAAAGATGAAAGATTTTCTTCAATTTTTGTCACAAAATAATCTTGAGATTCGGCACAAAAATAGGTTAAAACTCCTTCCAAAATTGAGTAAATTTTTCAATGTTACAAACTCATTAGTTTAAAGTATATTGATCTTAATTTTCTGGTACAAACATTGATTGCGGGTTTTTTGCTTCCAAAGAAAGAGAAGAGATCGTTCTTCAATTTTTGTGATATACATTTCTTCATATTCGTTGTAGAAAAGAAATAAAACACCCTCTAAAGTCGAGTACCTCGTTGGGCATCCTATTTTAGGAAATGTTGTGGCTGGTTTTTATCCCTTAGAGAAAAAACACAAAATCGAATGCGTAAGCCCGTGACTATAGACACACCAATCACTCTTATCCTACGCTCTAATTAGTCTGAACAGGCGTGTCAAAATTTTATTTTGCAAAAAAATATGTTAGAACTTTAAAACGAATTTAGAAACCAGACTGGAGTAGTCGTCCTAACACAGACTGGACGAAAGGTAAGGAGAGATGAAATACGGGAATTTAAAAAGAATTGATAGAGGAAACAATAATTGATAAAAGAGCAAGAATTTTATTGAAATCTAAAAGCTACATGAAAAATAAAAAATAAACTAATTTAAGTTAAGTTGAATATTAGATGTTTGATTTGTGTATATCCTCGTGGCTGCCAAGGCTCTCATTATATAAAAAAATTAGTTCCAAACAGTAAAAAAATCCTAGCCGTATTAGAAAATCTAATATAATTTTGGTTTAATAATAAGAAAAAATATGAAGTTCTGAATCTTCTAGTCCAACTGGATTTTTTTTGGCACTCCAACTAGATTTTTTTTAGTGCCAAATGTAGAAAAATGCAAAATTAAAAAATTGTAGATCTAGACTTTATCTTTCATGTCAATAAGATATTTGAGTAGTAAATTACGAATTCTGTACTAAAATTAGGTTAAAAATCCGCCAATTATGTCAAATTTTATAGTTCTCAAAACACAGATTTAATGTAAGTTATTCCGTTTAGAGACGCAGAAGCACTGCACCGTTTTACAAATGTAGATAGAAAAAGTTGCTAGTTTATTTCCGGAAGTGTCCTCATTATGTTCTTGTAGTACGATGAACACCCCTCCCTGCTATGTCGACTAATCCTTTCTAGTTTGCTTTTGGTTTTTCTGTTTCGGGCTGAACTTGCGTTGTAGAGAGGGGGAAGAAGAAAAATCAATGTTTTGTGATTGTCCTTTCTGATGGATTTTTCTCTCTGTGTTTCACATATTTCGTCCCCGACTGCAAAAGAAAAAACCACTGCACGTGTACATAATATTGTTCAAGAATAACAGGGCAGCCTAATGCTTAATTTAGCATTTCTTGCATGAAGGAAGGATTTGCAGAAACAAAAATGCATTGCTGCAGAGCTTTAAACTGCCATTCAGCATTAACGCCGTGTGCCTTTTTACAACTATAACTAGACAGAGTATACTTCGCTTCAAGGGTCATCAACACAATATCCGCCACTATGACACTGAACCCATTTCCGGCAAGAGATTTCTTCCCCGCCGTTGTTTACCAGCGCTTTACCGATGCTCTGCAATCTTGAAGACAGGAGGCAGTATGCTCATAGGACTTCTTTTTCGAGCTTCAAAACAGCCATAAATGCTTCCTGAGGTACTTCAACTCTGCCAAAGGCTTTCATCCGTTTCTTCCCCTCAGCCTGGCAAGAAGAAGCGGCCCCTTAAGAACACATATATTTCTAAAACTGGATAAGCTTCCCAAGTATATTGCACCTGAATAATGCCAAATAGACTTGCAGAGCTAAGCGTTTGCATTTCATTTTTTCAAAAAGTTGGCAAATGTTCCACTCCCTAATAGGTTTTTCATCATTAAAAGTAGCAGAACCAGTGTTTTTGTTTATTGGAACAAGTAGAAATCATTTCTCAAGAAAATGGAACATAGTAAACCAAGAACTCCTGGTACAAACAATGATCTTTCTACAACATAAGTTATTGCACACACCTGCTTCTTCAGCAACTTCTTCTTCCTTGAAATGTCACCCCCTGAACACCAAACCACGTGCTTTGGCATTAATATTGATGAATGTTCAAGTGTTTCAAGATATATGGAGACAAGAAGCACATAAAAACTCAATTACCGTAGCATTTGGCCAAAACATCCTTCCTCATTGCTGATAAAGCTTCACTGGCAATAACTTTTGTACCAATGCATGCCTGATATAGTATTAGAATAACAACTTATCACATTTAAAATTATAGTTGCTGCTGCGAAGACTACAAAAAGCTTATACTTACTTTTGTACTACAGAGTAAGTCATTTGTCGAAAAGCTGACGAGAGATGATCGGAAAATAACAAATAAGGATTAGTGACCTTACTTGAATGGGTATTTTAAACAATTGACGTGGTATAAGCTCCTTCAATTTCTGGGTCAAAGCTCTCCCAACGGGATAGGCCTGAGAATGACTCCCTCGTTCAGAAAATAATACCCAAGTATTGTGCTTTGACTGCTCCGGCAATTCAAGTTATTTAGCATAATTGTGGATCTAAGACATCATACAATTACCTGCCCCCGTGCATGTCAAAATATAACTTCACCTTCCAACTATCTCCGGGCACAAATTTGGTAATTAATCATTTGCATCCAGATGGAAAAGGACTTTCAAGTTGTGAGCTGATGACTAACTGGTAGATGCAAAAATACCGAAGCACCTAGGTGGTCGATATCAAAGACAAAAACTGGAGAGAATTTCTTTTAGCAGATTTATAGCTGCCATTCCTGTATCCATGGAATTATATCCAACTTCATGCAAGCATTTTAGCTATAGCACTAGAGAGGCCTTAAGGTCCTGTAGCCTAGTTTTGGCAACAAAGGAGCTACTGAAGAAACTACTTCAGAGACAAAACCTATTCAAGCAGTAAAGTTTCCTTTCGAATATGAACCATAACACCGGAGCTGGCCTCAAGATCTCTTTGGCTAGTTTTGAGGGAGAGGAAAATGATCTCAACATAGTAGAGATGCTAAAGTTAATTAATTTGTTCTCCCCATAAAACCCTTTTCTACATTGCTGCAGTTAGGGGTGAGCACAAACCCGAAAAAACCCGCAACCCCGATAACCCGACCACACCGACGACCCGCCAAACATCAACACGACCATGAAAACGGTGTCATGGGTTGATTTTGCTGTTAACCCGACGACCGCGGTGTTGGCTCGGTGTTGTTTTTGACAAACCCGAGAAACCGAGACACCGAACAAAACCTTCTCCCCCGCCCTTCTCCCGTCACTCTCAGTCTCTCTTTTAGCCTTCTCTGTTGTTCTGGTCTCCCTCCACCAAATAAATTACAAACTCCAAAATTCCAGAGAAGGAAATGACGAGAGTTGGAGAATTTAAGAAGAGAAGAGAATATGATGGGTGAAATTAAATATAGTGGATAAGCTCTGTGTTATGTGTTGAAGGCAATTAATTACAACCAAGAAGATGAGATTGTTTTTTGGTGAAAAGAAGATGAGATTGTTGAAGAAATGAATAAGGAAGATGAAGCTATACACAACATGGAACAACTTGAAGAAAGACCCGGAAAGGGAAAACGACACGCGGGTCTTCTGAAGTGACATAAGTTAATGTAGTCATAAGATGGCATAATTGTAATTTGACATGTGGACAACACTAGTATAAATAGGAACAAGTGTACAGAAAAGTAATTCAAGAAAAAACGGGAATCATTTTTCTCCGACCAAAAATACTTCTTTTTCTCTTAATCGTAAATAGAAACTTTCTCTCTCTTCAAAACTAAATAACCGTCTCCATTTTCAATCCTAAGCTTGTTAGTTGAGTTTAGCTCTCGATCTACTTCTTCGTCTCTATCTCCGTTGGATCCCTCTACGCCGGCAGCCCCTGGGACAAGAAGTACTAGAGCTCCTCAAGTGAACCCGCAACACCGACAGAAATTTTTTATCACCGTCAGCCCGCAACACCGTCGGTGAGGGAAAAAAAATAATTTGGTCGGTGTCATATTTAGGAAAATAACTTGGTCGGCGTCGGGCTCAATAGCAAGTGAAAACCCATGAACCCGAATATTACTCAGCCCTAGCTGCAGCTGTCAGTAGTTTGGTGTTACAAATAATCCTTTTCTTAATTAAAGAACAAAAGGCCGAACAAATTCAGAACCTCAAACTAAATTCATTGACTATTAGAGGTGGGGTCCTGATAAATCGTCTCTTTATTGGCGAGTGGAAGAATAGATGAAAAGGCTATTAACAAAACAAGGGTAGCGAGTCTAGAAAGTAGCTGTTGGAGAGAATCACACACCGAAACTGGCAAGAGGTTTGGGCATAGTTTGAGGGATCGTGTTGGCGAGAATCCTACATTGGAAGTGGCAAGTGTGTTGGGCCAGTCAATAAGTGAGGATGATTCACCTACTCACAGCCTTAGGATTTTGAGTAGGATATGGAGAGTCCTAATAGTAGCTACCCCATAAGAACTCCAAAGAACGACAAGGTAGCCACCTCAATAAGATCTAGAGAAATAAAGTCCGCCATGTATCTACCTCTGTTGAATTATTTACTGAATCTGATTGATTATGATGCTTTGTGTATTGTGTTCTGGTTGGTTCACTAATTGGATCTATGTGAACTTGCAGCAGCTCCAGCTCTGCAATTGAAGAAAGCTGCAGATTCTTCAAAGATTTGGATGAACATCAGTCTTGATGTTCATCCTCGTTGCTGCAGTCTTCCCTTCATGCTCTTCCTATGTTTAGCTTTAGTTAGTTTAGTTATGTTGGTTGCTTCCTAATCAGTTAGTTAGGAGTTTAATAGAGCCATTGCTTTGCAACAGCTACTTAATTGTCACTTCAGGTTGTACCTTTCTTTATCTCTCTTCCTTGTAAACTTGACTCTATTAATAACTCTTTATGAGATGAATAAAATTAAGTTGGTTTGAGTTCATTTATTTCCCTATCATTATCCATTTCTACATGGTATCAGAACCATTATGGCTGAGAATTCAAATCCAACTTCATCTTCAACTACCACTCAAAGCCCAACTACCATTCAAAATATTGTCTCTTTTGAAAGTGACACAACCACCCACCTCAAATTCACTCCTTGCCTTCTCAATGGTGCAAATTATCAGATCTGGGCCAAGGCTGCTCGCATGTCCTTAAACAATAAGGGCATGTTGAGCTATATTCTTGGCAAGATCACTGCTCCTGCAGATGAAGATAGTGAAGAGTACTACAAGTGGGAGGCAAATGACCAATTGGTCATGAGGTTAATCCATGCTTCCTTAGAGCCCAAAGTTTACAATGTGTTTGCGCTGTCAAACACTTCTAAAGAGCTTTGGGACTCTATCAAAAGGATGTATGTAAACCATAGTTATCAAAGCGGGTGACGCGGCGCGACGCGGCCAATCAAAATATGACGCGGAGACGCAGCGCGGCAGCGGGCACTATATACATTGACGCGGATAATATTACCGTTATTCATAATATAAGATGAATATGTGTAAATACTCATAATTAGAAATAAAAACTTGCAAAGATTCATAACTAAAACCAATAGTTAATTACATCAAACCAAAACATATTTGCAAAACTCAATACTTACAAATTTTCAAGGAAATAAACACTTAACATTTTAAATAAATGGAACACATGGACAGCCGACTACTGCCAAAAAATAATCATGCAATGGGACACATGGACAGCCCACGCATTTAACATCTCTTGCTGTTAAATCAAAAAAAACTACAAAACGTCAAAACCTACAGCCCTCAACATTGAAACCCACCCCCTTTCCCTCAAAAATAAAAAATAAAAACCCAGAAAGCAAATCCCAGAGAAAATTGGACCTTCGGACTTTTGGTGCTCGCTGGAGATCGGACTAGCTGGAGGACGGAGCTTGCTGGAGGTCGGAAGGCTCGAGGTCAGACGGTTGGAGGTTGGGATTAGAGGTCGTCGGGGCTGGAGGGCGGTGTGGGCTGTTTTAATTTTTAGGTTTTGTTAAAGAAGAGGATAGAGTCGGGCAGAGAGGAGCTAAGACGAGAAAAGGTATTTAGGTTTTATAAAATTTACCTTTTTGCCCCCTTTTTTAATTTTTTAGAGGGGCAAACAGGTAAACTCACGGGTTTCGGCCGGAGCGCCCGCGTCAACCCTGCTCCGGCCGCTCTGCTTCGACCGATCCAGTCACTCCGCCCGTCGTCGCCAACTCGGAGCGTCGCGGAGCGGAACATCGGAAAAAGCCGCTCCGCACCGCGATCGCGGTCGGAGCGGGCCGCTTTAATAACTATGATGGAAACCAGAAAAATCTAATCAGGATCTATGAGCTCAAGAAGCAACTTACTAACTACAAGCAAGGAAATGAATCCTTCATTGAAGCCTTAGGTGGAGTGAAGCAAATATGGGATGAGCTGGCCATTTACAGGCCTCCTTCATCCGATCTGGTCACCATTCAGGCTAGAGCAGAACAGGATCAGATCTTTGATCTGCTTGGAATGCTGAAGCCTGAATTTGAGGGCCTAATTGATCAAATTCTTTTTTTGGTGAAAAATTGATCAAATTCTTATGGGAGTTGATCTTCCATCTTTTGAAGATGTTTGTACCAGGATTCAAAAAGAGGAAACAAGGAAGAAAGTCATGCCCAGCAGCAAAGATAAAGAAGAATCCACTGAAACAAGTGCTTTCTTCATCAACAAGAGCAATTACAAGGGAAAACGAAGTAAAGGCAATTTCAACCGAATCCAACTCTACTGTGAACACTGCAAGCGGAATGGTCACACCAAAGATAGGTGTTGGTTCCTATTTCCACATCTTCGACCTCAAAAGCCAGGAGCTGCTGCAATTCACACTATGGTCACCAATTCAGAAAGTCACAAGGATCAAAGCAAGGCTCCAGATTCCTCTACCTCTGTTGAGAAGCTGTTGTAACAAGTACTGCAGCAACTAACCAAGAACTCGAGCCCTTCTCAACTGATCCCTCATACTGAGAAGAGTTCCACTTCTTCGTCTCAACAGAATCAAGGTAATGTTTCTGGTAAGGCTTCTGGAGCCATCTATACTGCTACTAAAACTGATCATAATGCTTGGATTATTGACTCGGGTGCAAGTCACCACATGACTTTTGATGATTCTGACCTTGTTGATATGAACTATAGTGATCCTAAATGCCAAATTTTTGTTGCTAATGGTGAGAAATTGTCTGTTCTTGGGATTGGTCACAAAGATTTTCTAAATATTAGGGCAAATTCTGAAGTTCTATTTCTGAAAAACCTAACTGCTAGACTTCTATCAGTTAGTGAGATTATCAAATCCTGCAATTGCAAAGTTGTTTTTGAACCTGATCAAGTTCTGTTTCAGGACTTGAAAACAGGGACCACGATTGGTAGAGGAAAGCATTGCAATGGTCTTTATGTGCTAGATGATGAGAGAACTAAAAATGTTTAGGTTGCATCCACTCAAAGAAAGATTTCAAATTCTGCTTTGAGTGCTTCCACTCAAGAAGAATCAGAAGTGTGGCACAAAAGACTTGGACATCCTTCTGACATTATTTTGAACAAGTTCCTCTCTTGTAATCAGACCATTGCAAGTAATTGTATCAGTTGTAGATTGGCTAAAACCTGCAGAAATGTATTCAATATCTCTTCAACTGAATACAATGAACCTTTTGCTGTTATTCACTCTGATTTATGGACTTCTCCTATCATATCTTACGATGGTTTTAAATATTTTATCACTTTCATAGATCAGTTTTCCAGAGCTACTTGGTTATATCTTCTAAAAAATAAAACTGAAGTCCCCAAAATCTTTGATGAATTTCAAAAAATGGTTGAAAATGTGTTTGAAAAGAGGGTCAAAATTCTGAGAACAGACAATGGTACTGAGTATTTACTCATCTCTGATCGACTGAAAGCTCTTGGAATCATACATCAGAAGTCATGTACCTATACTCCACATCAGAATGGAGTTGCAGAACGAAAAAACAGGCATTTACTCGAAGTAGCTCGTGCTATCAGGTTTCAAATGAATGTCCGTAAGTGCTATTGGTCTGATGCTGTTCTTACTTCTGCTTGTTTGATAAATAGGACTCCTAGTAAGCTCTTAAACTTTAAATCTCCTCTTGAACTCCTACTCAACAGACCTTTGAATCTAGATCATCTTAAAGTCTTTGGTTGTGTTGTGTTTGTTCTGATTCCTAGGAATAAGAGGGATAAACACGATCCTAAAGCAGAGAGATGCATGTTCTTAGGTTACTCTGCTGTCACTAAAGGTTATAAGTGTTATAACCCTAGAACCAAGCAGAAATACTTAACCAAGGATGTTTCTTTTTTGGAAAATCAACCATTTTATGTTAAAAAACTGGTTGATGATTGGGATGCTGAGTTTCAGGGGAAAATCAATATTGAAATTCATCTTATTGAAGCTGTTGAAATCAACAGAATAAGGGTGTCCTATCAAGATTTGCAGGCTGAGCAAAATCAGCAGACTGAAATCAGAGAACCAGATGAGAGAACAGAATCTGAAGAGCATGAGCATGAAGGTAACCTTAATAATTCAAATTCTGACCCCAAATATTCATGCCCAGATCTCCCTCGTGTTTATCAGAGGATGAGAAAAAGAGGAGATCAAAATAGAGCTGAACAAAGAACAATCTCTGCTGTTGATAAAACTGTGTTGCAGAAGGAAGTCAGAACTTCCTATGATCAAGTAAAACCTCCTTTGAGAAGATCTCAGAGGTTGAACAAAGGGAAGCTCATCCCTGAACAATTTGATTACAGAGCTCATCAAGTAAGCTTACCTATAGATACCTTCATTGATTATGACTCTGTTTCTGGTTTTTTATTACAGTTTTCTAAGTTGTATTGAAGCCAAACCTGAACCTACTTGTTATGATGAAGCGTATAACTCTAAAGATTGGCAGAAAGCTATGCATGATGAATTGAATGCTATTGAGAGAAATAACACATGGTTCTTGACTGACTTACCCTCTGGTAAAAAAAACTGTTAGCTGCCGGTGGTTATTTAAGATTAAATATAAGAATGATGGCTCTATTGAAAGGTATAAAGCTAGGTTAGTTGCTAGAGGTTTCACCCAAACTCCTGGCATTGATTATTCTGAAACCTTTGCTCCTGTTGCTAAGATGAATACCAATAGAGTCATCATTTCTGCAGCTGTCAATTTCAGCTGGCCTTTGCAACAAATGGATGTAAAAAATGCGTTCCTCCAAGGAGACTTGGTATCACAAACTAAGCAAGGAACTGATTAAACTTGGTTTTCACATAAGTCCCTCAGATCATTCTCTTTTTGTATCAAAATCTACTAATGGGATTGTAGTTGTATGCATGTGCGTAGATGATCTTATCATTACAGGGAGCTATCTGGATGGCATCTACAATCTGAAGCAAGCCTTGAAAGGTAAGTTTGATATTAAGGATTTAGGAACCTTGAAGTACTTCCTTGACATAGAATTTGCTTACTCAAATGATTGTATTCATCTATGCCAAAGAAAGTATGTGTTGGATCTGTTAAAAGAGACTGCTAAATCTGATTGCAAACCTATGAGCACACCACTTGAATGTGGTAATGTGTTTTCTAACATTGAAGAGCTGCTCTCACCCACATCGAGAAGTTTCAAAGGTTGGTTGGTAAGTTAATATACTTGACTATTACTAGACCTGAAATTTCTTTTGCTGTAAGCTTGATCAGTCAAGCTATGCATAGTCTTAGAACCAGTCATCAAGTGATTGCCAACAGAATCCTACATTACCTTAAAAATAGTCCTGATCAAGGTCTTTTAATGAGGAAAACGGGTAACATGAATATCTCTGCTTACTCTGATGCTAGTTGTGCTGGTTGTAAAGATGACAGGAGGTCTATAAGTGGTTTTTGTACTTTTGTTGGAGGCAATTTGGTCACATGGAAAAGCAAAAAACAAAGTGTTGTGGCTAGATCCTCTGCTGAAGCTGAATATAGAGCTATGGCGCTAACCACTAGTGAACTGATTTGGCTCAAACAACAGGTTAATGACTTAGGCTTTGAACAATCTGGACCTATGCCTATGTACTGTGATAATCAATCCGCGATTTACATCGCTGCTAACCCTGTGTTCCATGAGAGAACCAAACACATTGAGGTTGATTGTCATTTTATTAGAGAAAGGGTTCAAAGCAAAGTTATTTCTACTCCTTATCTCTGCAGCTCTGACCAAATTGCTGATATTTTTACCAAAGCTTTATCTTTCAATCAGTTCAGTTATCTTTCCAGCAAGTTAGGTCTATTCAATCTTTACAAGCCCAACTTGAGGGGGAATGTTGAATTATCTACTGAATCTGATTGATTATGATGCTTTGTGTATTGTGTTCTGGTTGGTTCACTAATTGGATCTATGTGAACTTGCAGCAGCTCCAACTCTGCAATTGAAGAAAGCTGCAGATTCTTCAAAGATTTGGATGAACATCAGTCTTGATGTTCATCGTTGTTGCTGCAGTCTTCCCTTCATGCTCTTCCTATGTTTAGCTTTAGTTAGTTTAGTTATGCTGGTTATTTCCTAATCAGTTAGTTAGGAGTTTAATGGAGCCGTTGCAATGGCTACTTACCTGTCACTTCAGGTTGTACCTTTCTTTATCTCTCTTCCTTGTAAACTTGACCATATTAATACCTCTTTATGAGATGAATAAAATTAGGGATAATTCCCCTCAGGCCCCTCGGGTTTACGAAAATTAGTGATTCAGTCCCTCTAGTTTTTTAATTATTATTTAGCCCCTCTAGTTTGTGAAAAGGGTATTATTTAACCCCTGTTGCCGGAATCAGCTCTTTTTTCCGGCGAAAATGGACCTAAGATTACTAAAATACCCTTTTCCTTTAAAAAATTAAAAAATAAATTGAAACACAATCGTAATTCGTATTGAGCTGAAATTTTTCATGAAGCATCCTAAAAATATACATAATTTACATAAAATATTTCAGAAATTTTGGAGGCACAAAAGTATTTTTTTTATTTTCCAACGTGCCAAAATTTTGTAAAATTATATAAGATAGAAAAAACTTGTCCCATGTGTCTTTAAGCATCTTTAATGAATTTAGGAATCAAAAAGTCTGGATTCTCACGAGCCAATTTTGAAAAAATCTGGAGATACCAAAAATATAGAGTTTTAATTTATTTTTTTTACTAAAGATGGAGTCTTTAGTAAAGATGCTTAAGGACACGTAGAACAAGTTTTAGGTCCTAAATTCACTAAATATGCTTAAGAACACATGGGACAAGTTTCAACCCAATTAGACAAATTTTCTATTTTATATGATTTTACAAAATTTTGGCATGTTGAAAAATAAAAAAAGTACTTCTGTGCCTCCAAAATTTTTGAAATATTTTACGTAAATATACAATAGGATGCTTCATGAAAAATTTCAGCTCAATACGAATTATGATTATGTTTCAATTTATTTTTTACTTTTTAAAGGAAAAGGGTATTTTAGTAATCTTAGGTTTATTTTCGCCGGAGAAAAGAGCTGATTCCGGCAACAGGGGTTAAATAATACCCTTTTCACAAACTAGAGGAGCTAAATAATAATAAAAAACTAAAGGGGCTGAATCACTAATTTCCGCAAATCCGAGGGACCTGAGGGGAATTATCCCATAAAATTAAGTTGGTTTGAGTTCATTTATTTCCCTATCATTATCCATTTCTACAACCTCACTAAGAACTCCAGCAAGAAAGTCAATAAGAAAGTAAACATGTGGACAGATGGCAATATGCTAACCCACTAGTATCCTAAAGAAACCAAAAATCGCTTAATTTCTGAACTTCTTTCAGTTGAAAGTCATGAACTGTTTGGTGAGAAAAAATTCAAGTAAGGTTTGGTTCTGATGTCTACCTTATCCTTGTGTACTATAGTTGCCAATGGTTCGACAATTTCACCATTGATTTGGATGTCAAGCTTTACCAAATCGCTCTCCCTGTACCTGCAAATCATATGGTAACAAATGATCATCAGTTAATGATGAGAGCAGCACATCTCTTTTTTGGATCTTTTGGAATCTATTTTAGGGTTCATCCCATATGTTTACAGAACGATAAGTTAAATCACTGCAAAAGTACAAACGATCTCTTCCTTGCACATATTAAATGAAAATATTAAAACTGTACCCAATAAAAGTATACTCCATGCTACCATATCCCTTGCTTCTGGACTTCAACTGGTCAAAAAAATCACCAACCATCTGCAGATTGAAAAGCAGAAAAGCTCAAGTATAATAATATAACTATGACCGTAAATTAGAAGAAAACCTGTTATAAGTGATCCAGAGTCTTTTGAGAACAAAGCGCAAATATGTATGATACATAATGCAGAGAGTCCACAACAAAATAACCTCAGCTAAAGGCAGTTCATAGGTAATTGATGCTCGAATCTCGGTAATGAACTTCATTTCTACATAGACTCCTCTCCTTTCCTCAGCTAGTTCCATGAGTGAACCAATGGCATCTTTGGGTGTAAGCATTGCAATCTGTACATCCCAATTAAAATGAAGACACATTAGGCATATTCCATGAAAACAAAACACAAACCTAGCATTTAACACATACTAACTCAAATGCATGCCCAAATGATGTGAGGAGATGGGGAGAGAGAGACCTTCACATACGGCTCCTCAATTAACCTCCTTCTACCAGGCTCGGGAAGGAGAGATGGGTTGGAGCACTCAACCTGCGACAAGTAACAATAATGATCATACACCTTATTTATATAAACCATATGAGTGACATCATTTTAGTTTTCTTTTCTTTTATAGGAATTTCAACTTCATCAACTATAAAAACAAGCAATAAAAATAAGGAAAGATGAGGTCACAGTTACTACAGGGTAAATCTTTCATAGGAAGACTTCCTAACAAAAGAACAACAAATTTAGACTAATCATGAATGAATATTACAAAAAACAACTCTTTCAAAAAGAGGTGGCCTTCTACACTTTTGCGCTAGGTTCAAGTTGGATCACTGAACCAACGGAGGTTAGTGTAAGCACCTGGTGAGTTAGCGGAGCCAGTTACCAACCAACTAGGGAACTAGGCACATCAAAAATAATAAGCACGACTGCTAGATTAGAACTTGAAAAGGGTAAGGCGAGTTTTGAGTGCCTTAGAAAAGAGCAAGAGTAGAAAAGCAAACAATTAAAACTGCATCACTTGAGATTTTAACTCACATCAAATTAAACAAGTTGGAAACAGTTAGCACTGTTGAGCATGATTCTCTGGGATATGTAGGCCAGATCAAATCTCCAAAAGTTTCTGCATCCCTAAACCATTTTAAATTTTCTTCTACCATTTGAAAACTAAAATGCTTCTAGGTGTAACCAAAGTCACACTCCCTTCTAGTTCATCATCCTAACTATCTTCATCACTTTGGATAATAGAAAAAGGACATTATCCAAAACATATTCTCATACCAGAGGAGGTCTAAAATTTGGTTCAGTAGTGTTATGGTCCAGAAATGATATCAGCGGAGGAATAGGAAAAGCAGCTAACAAGGAAGATCATTGAGAATTTTATTTAAGAGACTTCGGTAGAAAGTTTATTTTCCCTTTCAGTTAATTTTGTTTCCTATTCGTATTAGTATTTCCATTCCTTTCCATATTAGTATTTCCTATTCAAATGTTGAAGCTTTACCTATATAATGCCTAGCTCCCCTTAGGTTTTATTCATTCAATCAATCAATAAAGAAGTCTCTTCTACATTACTTGTTCGTATCGTCTTCCCTGAGTCAACACGGGGATATGCATTGTCTTCACTTGTCAACATGTGATGTACTGATGTAGTACCAGTGATTCATAAAATTAGAGGAATACGTTCAAAATCATTTGGCATGAAATTCATAAACTTTGTTAATCGAAATCAAAAGAGAGAGCAAGCATTACAATTTCACCATCTGAACAGGTTACTTTGTAGACAACACTTGGAGCAGTAGTTATGAGGCTCAAATTGTATTCTCTCTCAAGCCGTTCCTGAATCAGAAAAATCATTTTTAAACCTTGGAATTAAAATAACTGTCAATCATCAACTAATGCAACTGAAAGATGAAAAATTAATAAACCTGCACAATGTCCAGGTGCAGAAGACCTAGGAATCCACACCTAAACCCAAAACCCATAGCACTAGATGATTCCGGCTCAAACTGCAAAACAAAAGGGGAAAGAAGTTGATTACAAAGAGAGACAACGAAAAGAGAGACAACGAAAAGACGCACCCTTAATTTCTTGACAGCCTTACAGACCTAATGATACTTAAAAATAATTGCAAAACCATAGCATGGAAAAGCATAAACCCTATTAGAGGGACTCCCGTTTTGGTTCAAGATGGCCTTTGGGTGTAGACATATCAAGTCTTACAAATCTTCTTGAGTATATCACACCAAATAATTTAGGATAAATTACATCTGGCCCCCTCTACTTTAAACAAATAGACGATTTTGCCCCTGCAATTCGCAAACCGATTAAAAACCCTTCTTAGTTTGGCAAAATTATACGATTTTCCCCCTCTTGCCGGAACCGGAGCAAATCTCCGGCGAGTAGGCACCTGAAATGACAAAAATGCCCCTTAGCAAAAAAACAAAAATTTTCTTTCTTTCTCCTTCCTCTCCCTCCTCCTACTCCTCCCTCCTCCCTTCAGTCAATAACACTCGTTTCTACCCAAAACTCAGTGCAATAATTTGATCAACAACATTTTAAACCCAATCAATTTACAAGCAGCAATAACCAACATCTAAAACCCCCATAAAAAACATGAATCAATGCCAATAAGAACACAAATTTTAACCAAAACCCAGAAGATGAACAACCTAAAAGAGAGCCATGCGTGGGACATCCACCCATCTTCCAAAACCCAGAAGATCAACAACCCAATTTCCTCTCCCTTAAACCCTAAAAGAAACCCTCTTCCTTAAACCTTTCCTCCCGATTTCCCGTATGCCGACGAGGAGGAGGTTGGGCCTCTCTAAAAGTTTCTGATTGGGTTTTGTTTGCTGAGGATGAAGTTTGTTTGTTGAGGATGAAGTTTGGACCCACCACCACCGTCGTTTGCGTCTGCCATAGTTTGGGTCGACAAGTTTCTGGAGAGGGGCTCTGGCGAGGCCAGCCCGTTCGGGTCCGCCGTTCCAACTTCCTCTCCCCCTCTCCATCTGCGGGACCCACCACCACTGCTGCCTCCTCCATGACCAGGGGTATGTACGACGAGATTCTTCTGCTCTTACGCTTCGAAGACGATAATCGCTGCAATCTTGGGTCTTGGGCTTGACGACAAGTCGTGTAACCTTGTCGGAGCCCTTTTTCAAATTCGTCATTTTCTTATTAGTTTGGTAGTTTCAAATTCGTCATAATCGATGCGATGTAAGCCCTTTTTTAATTCGTCCTTTTTGTTAGTTTGGTTGTTTTGAATTTGTCATTTTTTTAAGTTTGGTACATTAGTAAGGGATTCATGTTTACGGGGTGAGCTTTGAACAAGTTGCTGGAGAAGGTTGACATTGAGGAATTATGAGTGGGAGGGAGAGAAGGAGAAGGAGAAAAAGGAGGAAGGAGGAGAGAGGGTTATTTATTTTTTTGTTTTTTAGCGTAGGGGCATTTTTGTCATTTCCCGTGTCTCCTTGCCGGAAAAATATTCCGGTTCCGGCAGGAGGAGGAAATTGTATAATTTTGCCAAACTTAGAGTGATTTTTAATCAGTTTGCGAACTGCAAGGGGGAAATCGTCTATTTGTTTAAAGTAGAGGAGTCAGATGTAATTTACCCAATAATTTAAGAGAGTCTTCAATATTGTTTGTCAGTAATATTTCTCTCAAAAGTCAGGTAACACTGTGCGCAATATCAACATTGCATTATTTTAATTCTTTAACATCATGTTCCCCCTAGGTCCTATTACCGACTGGAAGCTGAAGTAATAGTGCAATCACCATGCTTGAAGAAAGGATGTGAACGGAATATAGAAGGTATTCGTTCAGTTTTTAAACATATGCATGGTGCCTTTTATCTTCTTAGTGCAAATGATCTACCTTCAGAGCAGCATCGTTGAGTTGCAATTTCTCTAATGCGTCACGCAGGTCAACAAACCTATCAAAAAGATCAATCAATATGAGTGGCAAGTTCGTACTAACTAGAAATCCAGAAAACCAATGAGGAGAAGCAAGAAGTTCTCACTGGTCTGCCTCGATGGGAAATAGGCCGCAAAACACCGTTGGAGTGGCTTCCTTGTATCCAGGAAGTGAGTTACTTGCCTTTCTACTGAAATGAGTGATAGTGTCACCTACCCTGGCATCTGCAACCGATCTTATTGAAGCAGAAATGTAACCGACCTGAAAATACACCATACAACTATTAAATTATATACGTTAACCGTTTGACATATAAACCATATCAAAAAGTAAAATGAAGGAAACGAAGTAACAGCTGGAAACTATTATGCCACAAATCTCATTTAGAGTACATCATGCTACAAAAATCTAAGTACCAAATTAATGCAACAACAAATCTAATATGTTAAAGCTTCCTAAGCCAGGCTTCGTTTATTTGGCATTTCAATGCCACAGACAAATAGATGCGACTATGAAAAAATTGCACACCCTTCAAGTATAAGTAGTTTCAGATATGATTTAACAGATTATGGATAGTACACAAAGAACAAGCTTCAAGCTCGCCTTATATCGGCCAAATAAACATACAAATAGTGCATTGACACTTCATTACAATACCAAAGACACTGCAAAGCTGAGACCATAAAACTTACAGTGGATAATAACCAATTGTACTAAATAGATTAGAGCTGGGAAACCAGCGAAACCAGTAAGGGATGCAATAATGCGAGGAAGCATATTAATACTTATCTGACAACCAATGTCTAAGAATCAGTTTTTACCTCACCCGCAAATAACTCTTCCACTGCTAACTGATTTGGAGATAAAACTCCGACTTCATCGGCAAAATAATCCTGTTAGTTAGCAACAAAGAACGCAAAGCAACATCAACTCACTAGTACCTTAAAAGAATGCAAATCGATATCAACTCACTAGTACCCTAAAAGAATGTTCATAAAAGATAAGTGTTGAAAACTGCTTTAGAACTGGAACTTAAAGTTCATAGTGGAAACCAACCAACAGAGGAAGTAATTAATGCACAAACAAATCAGCTATCGCCTACCTTGTTCACTTTGAGCAATATACACTAGGCCATGTATATTTCTGGAGTTTGATAAAACTATAACTCTTCCAAAAAAAAAATTTGGGGGAGAAGATATGTCACCTTTCCACTGGCCATAAAATAAATCCTGTCGCCTTTCTTTACTGTCCCATCTATAACTCGGAAGTACACAATGACACCACGGTATGGATCATAGTAACTGCAGAATTATATAAAAGGCCTATAAAGACTGTTTCCAAAGGCCAACATCTCCTGTAAAAATTGGAATGGCAACACAAATTGAATGCAAGTGTCCTTTTATAGAACATGTTCTTTTGTTGTAAAGAAATAGTTAACAGATCAGACCTGTCAAATATTAAAGCTCTCAATGGCATCTCGGCAGTATCACTTGGAGGGGGGATCCTTTCAACAATCGCATTCAAAATTTCACCAATACCTATCCCCTCCTGCAAAGTAATACCAGGAGGATTGGCATATTTTCTTAAGCATGCAGCTGCCATTATTTTACAGAAACAATTAAGTCATCTGAAAGACAACAGCAAGAATCCAACCTTTGCAGAGCACAATATGGCGTTGCTACAATCTATACCAACAACCTACAAGGAAAGAATATATGGACTTCAATCAGCTTGCAAACGGTTAAGAGAGCAGAAAAAGTTTCAGAACAGAGGTTCATGATGTAGAGTTCCGAGCTTGACAAAAAAGATGTAGCAAACTTTTCATCCATATACAGTAAAAAGCGTTTTCAGGCTCATCAAGTCATCCCTCCATGCATACAGAAGTCAGCGCTGAAAAAAGACTATTCTTAAAATAGCTTCAAGCTAGTAGAAGCACTTGTAATTACACTTCCATTAGAAATGAAGTTCTTCCAGTTTGGGAACTGACCTCTTCAATCTCCTCGAGAACTCGGTCTGGCTCAGCGCCTGGAAGATCTATTTTGTTCAGAACCTGACGAAAAAATATTTTGAATGACAACCAAGTGCACAAGGAACATAAATCTCGAGCAGGAAAAGCTAACTAAACTTGATAAACAATTCTGGTGCATCTATCCTACGCATGGTTCAAAATCAAACCCGCTATCATAAACCATACAAGTGTTTATATCAGACTCAGTCTTATTGATTAATCTAACAATGACACAAGGATCTACATATGCACTGAGGTGCAAGGGTGCAAGGGTGCTACTTCTGCTTTCAGCAAGTACCAGACCATGTAAGCAAGATGGAGTTAACGGTTCATCAGCCAACCCATATTTCCTGCCACCCAAAAGAAGTTCCATGTTATGTGTTAATGAGTCTTTTCTTACTAGTTACCCCGGTTAGAAGTCTATATCGTTAGGTATTTACTATTAGAAGTCTTTCCCTTCCATATCTCCCACTCCAAATTAGTTGTCGTGTCCTATTAGTAATGTTCCTAATTCGTTGTAAGCATTTGGCTACATAATGCCACGCTCTCCTAGGGTTTTAATCATCAATCAGTAATTATAATAAAGTATCTTCCCCTACGTTCTCCTTCTTCTCAACCTCTTACCTTTCTAATTCTATCTCTCTCTCTCTAATTCTATCAAGACCCAGCAGGGTCCTTTCATTCCAACTCATGGAAAGTGGACGGATGGAAATGATCTATATAACAATTTTTGAAAGGAACATAATCAAAAAACCATAAGAACAAAGTAGAAAGGAAGCTGGGATTAGACCGTCCAAGAAATTATAGTTCTGAAAAGGTACAAGAACTTCAATGTACAAGCTTAATATAAACAGTCAACTTACGGGAATAATTTCAAGATTGTTCTCCAGGGCCAAATAAACATTTGCTAGTGTCTGTGCTTCCACTCCCTATAGAAAGAAGACATGGCTAAATTCATCAAACCATTCAAACAAGAGCTGTATATTTTTGCACGGTACTTTCCAACAGGCTCTACCCCAGAGTTCAAGTTAACAATGATCAGAAGAAGGTGTCTACTTTTTGATCATTTGAGATTTTAAGATGTAAACCAATGGATGACCAAGCGGTTGTCTGAATGATAATAGTTGATGCAGTTCAAGATACACACAAAAAACATCAACAAAAGAAGGCCATTTCCCAGGAGAACAAACCTAACAATTCTAGAATTGTGTTTCACATGGAAGTAGATTTGCAGAACATCAACAAATAAGGTATAGCAAGTATTCACCTGAGAAGCATCAACAACAAGGAGGGCACCTTCACAAGCAGCAAGAGAACGCGAAACCTAGAAATGAGCAACATAAAAGCATTTAAATTCTTGAAGAATGTGAGAAATGCGCATAGGCAAGGAACATCGGAACACCCTCTTTCAAATAGAGATGCATTAACTACTAATGTTGAACAGTGTACAAAATGGATAATTGTTGAATGACTTATGTTCAAGTTATGCTTGTTCTTGTTCTTAGTTAGTTATGAACCAGATTGTTGTTCTGGGTTTAGTTTAGTTACCTCTTGTACTTTATGGTGTGGGTTTCAATGTGTGATAGAGCCGTTGCTTTTGTGCAACGGCTACCTGCTGTCAAATCAGCAGGCCACACCTTCTCTCCTTTGTACTTGTTTGTACTTGTTTTTCTCTTCCTATATTACCTCTAAATGAGATGAATAAACTTAAGATTGGTTGAGTCCATTTACTCTTGTTCATCTACCTAAATTAACATGGTATCAGAGCCTCCTTAATATCCAAATATGGCTGAAAAAAACCATCCTCAGAATCTGCTGCAACTCAAGAAACCAAAAACACCAAAAAAACCAAGATCGTCTCCTTCGAGACTGACACCAAAAAAAAAACAAGATCATCTCCTTCGAGAGTGACACCAAAAAAACCCACCTAAAGTTCACCCTCTGGCAGAATTCTTGGCTTCATTACTGGCAGAATTCTTGCTCATAAAGAGAGTGGGAGTTCTTCGTGTCGGAAGCCAATGATCAGTTGGTCATTAGGCTAATTCATAGTACCTTAGAGCCCAAGGTTTACAATCAAAAAACCTGTGGGATACTCTAAAAAGGAGGTATGGAAATCAAAAGAACCTATTCAAGGTTTATGAGCTGAAAAAACAGCCACAAAAAGAGCCTCTCAAGGCTGCTGAAGATCAAACCTCTGCTGTGGACATAATTGTCCAGCAAGTTCGACATTTTTTACTAACTCTTTACATACTAATCAGTTTAGATACTTGTCCAGCAAGTTGGGATTGTTCAATTTGTACAAGCCCAACTTGAGGGGGAGTATTGGATGTTGTATTGTGTGTATTGAGCTTATCACAAGCTGCTGCTGCAGCTGTTCATATGGAGCAGAATGCTCCCTCTAAGGAGAAGGAAGAGAAGAAAAAAAAGAAGAAGAAGATCAAGGAGCAAGAGAGAGATCGTTTGCTGACCGAAGTTGCTGCCAAGAAAGGAAAAGAAAGTAGCAGTAGTTTCATCATCTGATGACTCTTCTGATGAAGAAGAGGAGCCAAAGAAGATCTCCCAGCCAGCTGCTGTTAAGGCTAAAGGAGTTGCTCGAAGCACTTTCCTCATCTATCCGTGAGAGCCCTGTTGTCTCCAACGGAGATGCTATAGAACAACGAGAAACCATCGCGCTGGCTTGATCACGAGCTTGAAGTCATGGTGAATGTGCATGAAGTGCGTTTTGAGTATGAGAAGCAAAGTCAAGTGAGAGCTGCTCTTGCAGAAGAGCTAGCTGTATTGAAGCAAGTGGATGAATTTGCTTCGAAGGGGCTAAGTCCCCCAAGAGGAACGTGGATGAATTCTGGTTTCAGGTTCAGAATATCGAAGCCCTGTTTTGGAGTATGAATGCCTTGATGAGTTTCAGGGGGAGAGAAGGAATGAAACTCTTGACACCAAGAAGTAGCCCAACAACAAGTTGGTTGCTGCTGTTGGTGCAAGCAGAAGCTTGGAGCAAATGCTAATGTTGGTGACGAAGGTGGTTTTGCTCCTAACATCCAGGAGAACAAGGAAGGACTTGAGTTGCTGAAGACTGCCATTGAGAAGGGTACAGCGTTGGAGTTCAAAAGGAAGAACAAGAAGGATGTGATATCAATACAGGAACTTCCTGCTGAAAAGATGGAAGCTGAAGAAGTGGATCTCTCTTGCTGAGAGAAGAGCACTAAATGCAGAACTTCAACTGAAGTTATTGCAAGTGCTACTTCAAACACCAAAGCCTGCAGATTCTTCCAGCAGCTTCATCAAGCTGAGATTTTCTACCTGAAGATGCTCTGCAAGATGAAGAGTTTAACCCAGAAAACATCAGGTCATCTCCTTCCGCATCTTCTCCTTCTTCTTTACCACTGACTCATCACAGAGCTTGTCGATCCCAAGAGGAAAGTGGTTTCAAAATCAGAGAGAAGATGCATTGGTTTGTTCAAAATTCTGAGCTGAAAATCAGAGGAACAGAAGCACCAGCTCAGGATTCGGTTCCTGAAGACACACCATCGCAAGATTCTGTCCTTCAAGAAGCATCAGTACCAGCTCAGGAGTTGGCTTCTCAAGAAGCACCAGCTTAAAAGTCAGTCCCTCAAGAGCCACCTGCTCATAATTCTGCTGCTGAAGAAGCTGGAGAAGAAGAAGCTGTTGAACCCAACTCTGAAAACATCAGGCACTCTTCTTCTGAACTACCACTAACTTACCACAGAACATCCAAAGTTCCAAGAGGAAGATTTGGAAGTCAGAAAGAAGGAGCTTCTCTCCAGCAGAATTTAAACATGGATCTCGCAGTGAGTGAGTCACAAGAACAAGAAAAGTGGATTCTGAAAAAGAACCAACAAGCTATGAGGTTGAAAGAGATGAGGCAGTCGGTGCTATATCTCGACAGAGAGAAGATGCAAATTCTGAGCTGAACATTAACCAACAGCAAGTTGGGATTGTCAATTTGCACAAGCCCAACTTGAGGGGGAGTGTTGAATGACTTATGTTCAAGTTATGCTTGTTCTTGTTCTTAGTTAGTTATGAACCAGATTGTTGTTCTGGGTTTAGTTTAGTTACCTCTTGTACTTTATGGTGTGGGTTTCAATGTGTGATAGAGCCGTTGCTTTTGTGCAACGGCTACCTGCTGTCAAATCAGCAGGCCACACCTTCTCTCCTTTGTACTTGTTTGTACTTGTTTTTCTCTTCCTATAATACCTCTAAATGAGATGAATAAACTTAAGATTGGTTGAGTCCATTTACTCTTGTTCATCTACCTAAATTAACAATAATCCTAACACGCAAAACAAATAAAAACCAGAATGTCCATTGAGAATCAAGAAGCTGAAAAGCACCGGAATACCTCATAGGAGAAATCCACGTGACCAGGAGTGTCAATCAAATTGAGGCAATATGGTTCACCTCGATAGACGTAACGCATACGAGCAGCCTGCATAGAAGAAAACAATAACTATCCACAACCATATATCATG
The DNA here is from genome assembly GCA_012979155.1 of Hypericum perforatum. Taxonomy (NCBI): domain Eukaryota; kingdom Viridiplantae; phylum Streptophyta; class Magnoliopsida; order Malpighiales; family Hypericaceae; genus Hypericum; species Hypericum perforatum. The sequence goes on along the minus strand of SOPF01026428.1, from coordinate 94,484 downwards.
AAAAAGTCGAGCAATGGGCAACCCTGGTTGGGCATCAGCTGATAATGTGCAGCTACTATATATTCCAAGGTGACCCTTCATTGAAAAAGATTTTACTCTAAAATAAGGAAGAATCCTAAACAACATACTTATTAAGAAATGCTTTGTGCAGTTTTTAATAAGAAGAAAATATTCTTTTCCCTACATCTATTGGATCTTTTTCATATACCTGTTGGCCCCCGACTCGAGAAATAGAAATAACCTCTTTGTAAACGTATGCAATGGAAAAGACTCCATCCTCCTACTGCTATACTAGTTGGCTGGTGGTTGTGCTCTGGTGACTTACTTCAATAGATGTTCAGTTTTCAAGCAAATAACTAGTACGTATCTACTCCCAGTACATCCTATTGTACAAGAAAGAATCGCCAAAACCAGTTGAGATACTGGACTTGGACTAGTGCGGGAAAACAAAAAGATCACAACCATACTTTGTAAGAGAAATCCCAGAACATGATTACTGAATTTTCGGTCTCCATCCAAAAACAAGTGCAATAGAACTTAAAACGAAAAAAAAAATGCAAAAGATATGTTATTAAAGTAGAACAGCAGCTCGCCACAGCCAACCCAAAAAACTGGAGCGGGCACTACTTAGCCGATGCAACACTATAGTACTAATAAACACGTAACTGCTTAAAATTAAAAGAAAAAAAGGGAGATTGATTAAATTTCCAGCAATTACAGAATCGCTTGTTGTTTAGACCTTGGTGTCGCTGTTAAAGCAAAGAAGCAATCAATTTGCCATTTAACAATCTAAGCCAACACTTGCAGCCAAATGAGAGATCATCACGAAACAAAACGGGGGCAAGCACAAAATTTTGTTGGAATGCGAAGAAAGAAGAATAAAGCAGAAACCTGCAGCTTGATGGTGATGCCCCTTTCCCTCTCCAAATCCATGTTATCAAGAAACTGCTCCTTCATCTCCCGTTTCTGAACCGTGCCGGTCATTTGAAGCAGCTTATCCGCTAAGGTAGATTTCCCATGATCAATGTGCGCTATGATTGAGAAATTCCTGATATTCGAAATAGGCACCTGCAATCTCAAGCCCGTAAAGAATAGTACAACGGTCGTGGGTCTCCTTAGAACAATTGGGTCGAATACAATATTTATAAATTTTTCAGAGGTACTGACTAGGTGGGATATTCCGCATTTATAAACTGGCGATGAGTTAATCTCAAATACCTAACACTATAATTTGAGAACTTGGCGGGAAAACAAACTAGAGTTCAAAAGGGTCCATTATTTAGCTGGAAACAAAAATGAAAAAAAATAAGCTTTTGGGGGGGATGAACACCTTGGAGAGGCGGTCTTGGCCAGCGGCGGCAACGAGGTCCAAGTCCATGGGGTGGGTCCCAGCGGCAGCCGCTTGGCATCGGGTCGTCGTGGAACGTTTGAGTGAGCGGTAGGGAAGGGGAAGCTTGGAGGATAAGGTCGGAGGACGGGGCCTTGGAGTTGGGCGACGACGTGAGAAGCTGAAGGATAGTAAGTGATGGAGTTTAAAGACGTCCGTTGCCATTGTTTGGCTGGCTTTGAGGTTGGAACTGTTGGGTAGTGGCGTTATCTTCCATACCCCCCCGGACTCTTGGCTTGTTTACTTGGCAGATTTTCTCCACCACAAAATTGATATTTTGTTTTTCTTTTTTTATTTAAGAATAGAAAACAATATTTTAAAATGATTAAGTTGACCTTTTAAATATCAATGAAAAAAACAATTACTTCATGGATAAAGGACTTTCTAGTTGTCATTTTGATGGACTCTCTTGTTACTTGACGCATAATTTTTTGTTTTAGGTTTGCACTGAAATTTTCAATTTCTGAAAAATCTTTGGGTATTCCCTCAAAAAAAAATGTTTGGGTAAATTCAAACAAAGGAAATAGTGCTTGGCAAGGTAAAACCATTGTTTTAAAAAATGCGGTCCGACCGGCGGTCGAGTCGGTCGGACCGCGAATCGAACCTATGAGCGTACTGTTTTTGGTTAATAACCGCTTACCGGTCGAACGCCCTATTTCTGGTCGAATCGCCCGGTTCCTGGTCGGACTAGGAGCGGTTCGATCGGAAAATTTTAAAAAATAAAAATTTTATCTTTATTTTGAGATTATTAATTTGTAAAAATACTTTATTTAGTATATTTTATAAAAAATAGTATATTTTATGTTATTATTGATTTATTACATAATTTAATTACCTATATACATATATATAATTCAAAATATTGCAAATAATATATAAAAAAATTCACCAGTCCGACCGGCCATGGGCCGGCCGAGCTGGCCGAGCCGGTGGTCGGACCCAATTTCGGGTCGACCTTCGGTTCGTTTTTGAAAACAATGGTAAAAACCCATCTTAATGATAATATCGCCAGATTTGATTTTATGCAACATTTTAAAAAACGGTAGGACCGCGAATCGTCTCCCATACCATCCCCTTTTTTTTAAACGCCTACCTTGCAAACTGCCCAAATTTCTGTCGGATTGGACGGTTCACCCAGAAAATCCGGTCTGACCAGACAATTTGACCAAAAAATATTTATTTTTAAAATAGTTTTATCTTCGATTCGAGCTTACCGTTTGTATGAATACTTTATTTGGTATATTTTATAAAAATTAGTATGTTTATATGTTATTTTTTAATCTACTATGTTATTATTAGTTTTAAATTTACTTTTTTACCTATATATTTCAAAAAAAAAATAGAAGGAAAAAATTTGGTCTGCCAGCAGTTAGACCAGTCGAACTAGTCAACTCAGAGGTCGGACTAATTCTGGGTCATTTTTAAAAACCCTGATTTTAGGTCATATATACTAATACACAAAATTTCAAGTTTGTGCTTGTAGAGTGTTTCTGCCTCTTGATTATTTTTTGGCCATGTATGTTGAATATTTATGTCCCTCCTAATCCAACGCAAGCAACTCCCAAAGTTTAGAGGTCAAGGAAACCAGTAGGAGGTTTCGGACAACATCATGACCTATGCGAATCTATCTCCATTTGAACTCTTTGGAAGCCTTCTCTGAATCAGCTTCAAACTAATGATGTGTGTACTTGGCTCTATAGTTAAAGAGGTACAACCCTCGATGTCATTGGCAAAGCTGCAAACCAAAGATGCAAGGATAATGCGCTAGTATTTGGAGGTTCTAGATCGCCCATCAATGTCCTTATGTAATGAGTTTAACGGAGCCCTCTAAAGATTGTCCACAAGAATAAGATCTTGCATCTAGGGGTCGTAGAGTAATCGAGTTTGTCAGAACACAAACAAACTTCTGTTCTCATGAGATGATGAGTGAAGGGGGTGCCTTGTGACGGTGCCTAGCTAGAAGGCAACATCGTTCTACTAACGACTCACTAGTATGTTATGAAGAAAGCTTATTCCATGGCAAATCATCAATGAGGAGTACTAATGGCCAAAACGTTGGCCTATTACCACATGTGGGAGCCCATCTCTGTGCAGAAGTCTCGTGGAGGCCATGGAAGGAGGATCTGCCACTTCATTTTAGAGAATATGTAATCACAAGTCATATGCTCTAATGACTCAATATCAAAACTATAATTCATGCATGTATTATCCTCTATGAATGTTGCCTCACGCGCACTGCATGAGTCATCAACCTTCAATGGTAAAATAATCATATGAATAATTGTATACGCTCAAGGATCCATATAGCATATATAGCTCAAAATCGGCTAGTGGTATATCTATCTTGTTGCATACAAGGACTGTGTAAAGCGTTCATCCTGTGTAAGACTCTATAATAGCTTATGCATCCATGTTGGAGAATCGTGCAAGACATAGCCATCAAAGAATTAATTAAGTGTGGAGGTAAAAATTATTATAATCTAAATTTGTCTGAGATGCTCTTAGGAAATTAGTATTAAGCCACGCACCTCTCAACCTCCGTAATAGGAAGGTCTTTGACGATGTTATTTCAATGTGGGTACGGGAAGAGCTATAAGGCATTCATAAAGGCCTACAAGATAGTAGATGAACATGAATTATGTTATAATAGAACAAGATAGCTATAATTTCTACCATATTTGTCAATCAAGAGTTGCTCCATTTAGCATCTAAAGACTAAAGTAGTTTTTATGTCAACTTGGTAAAGGATGCATTATTGACTTATTAGATATGCCAGAGCCTAAATCATCCATGTTTTTGTGGAGGCACAACGTACTCTAGCTGATAAGCTGCATAGATTATCAATCCTAGTGGAAACTCAAGAGGAAGTTATGAATACATCAATCTACATATGTACATATTACAATAGGCAATGTCACCTACCACTACCACAAACGATTTATAGACTGTAGCAAAAACTAAGTCACTTACCAGCTTCTAGCATCTCTAGAAGAAGAGTGAATAGCCATCCTAACCAAAGGCTTTATAAAGCCTCATCAAATACAAACAATCTCGAATTTGTGTTTGAGACACTATGTTGTAGAACCGCTCCATGTGACAAGCATCAAAAACATGAAACCATTACAAAATAGAACCACACCTTGAATGATTCTTCCTCTAAATAGAGCTGCTAAAACTAGTCTACTACTAGAGTGCAAAAGGAGTCCTCGCCCATAACCACTCTCCATCTGGGTAGGAGACGGCAAATTTGATGTCCATGTTGTCTAATAATAGTCAAGGTAAAAAAGGCAAACTCCATTCTTCTTTTGTATATGCATTCTCCTCTCCTTGGCTTGTAATAGATAGTTTATACCACTTTGTACACTCGCTAACTTTTTTAGGGCCATCATAAATTAAAAACCTAGATGTCATAATTTTATTCTTCCCACCTTATTTCCCTTTTTATAGGAATTCAAAGTTGAGTTGGACCCTTTGTCTTATTTTGTAACAAATAGTCTCCCCTATCATTATTGTCCTTGGAACCTTTTTCTTAAGGATTCACCTTGCTAGCACTTTGAAATTGCTATAGTTGTAGAAAGATATAATATATTGTATTACTACACTTAAATCTTTGCCTACAATTGCACATAAGTTCTTAGTGTACTTGAGTACCATTTGTATATGTAAGTCTCTACAACTATGCATGTGCTATGTTCTCTATTAAGAATTATTTCTTGATTTGTAATAGAAACAAGGCCATGTTCTAACCTCACACATCCTACACTCCACTACTCATTGTTTCCACTTCCGTGATAGCATATGAATATGATAAAGAGGAGTGGTTGACAATTTCTTAACATCCTTGATGATGTTCATTATCGTATATGCTCCTGGTCCCATTAGAAACTTTCTTTGGGGAATTCACTCGTGCAATCCAAGGGTTGCTATTATGACATTATTGGTCACCACTATAATGCATGTGTTATTAGTACCTTCACAACTTTGATCTCACCAAGTAAGAACCTTTCACACCTTTTCTACTAGGTCATTTACTTTATAGAGTGTACTATTAAATGACCTTTACAATTCGATATGGATTTTTTTGTTCTATCCTCATATGTGGTAAACCAAGTAGAGCTAGATGTTGTTCATTGGTTTCTTTTTTATTTTGTGTCTATGTGTGAATTAGCTAAATCACTCAATTCAAAGACTTACAAAAGTAATATAACTCTCATCTATTCTAAGTGCCTCACCTTTTTTTTGAGATCCTATTCTAAATTCTATTCTATTACATCAGAAATGCTCATGCCAGGAGTCGAACCCTGGACTTCACCCCACATGAGTGGGAACAATGCCACTGGACCAAATGGTCACTCGGCTCTAAGTGCCTCACCTTATTTCTACAATGGACACAACTTAAAATTCACCAAAATCTTATTAACCACGTCACAAGGTCACTCATCAAATCATCTAGTCTAGTGTACTTACTATAACCACTAACCTAAATAATCAAAGGTGTTCTTACACATTCTTACTCATAGTACTCAAATACCTTACGATCCATCCTCATCAACTCTAATTATAATCTAAGCAATCGAGTTAGACTATGCATTTAGCACAACTTCTATGAAAGATATTTGAATCACAAGAGAACTATACACTATACATATTTAATAAGTATAAGATAATAATGAAAGACAGTATAACGAATAACATAAAATATAGAAAGATATATTTTAGTCTTTCAATTGTGAGCTTGGTCTCTCACAAAAAAGTGGAAGGAAGTACTCCTTGTAATTTCATCATATTGCAAATGTCTTCAAACCACTTAAGATGGTCTTGAGGAATTTCATTTGGTAATCCACTAAATTAGATAAATAACTGTAGTAGTTGGATCGCCTTAAATAAAAATGTGAAAAGTAATGACATCCATAGGTAGCAGGTACTCACCATTAGGGTTCCTCTCCCATATTAAAATAGATGATTCCAATAATGACCTTTGTTATGGGCATCCTCTACAGCTAGAGGTACTCTATTTTGCTTATTTAGTGTCATGGATATAGTTTTGGTCCTCATATCACCATAAATGTTATTTTAGTTACTTTGATATCAACTTTAATCATAGTATATGGTTCAAAATCTTATCATTTATTCCTTGTTCTAGCATGAACTAGAGAAACTTGCAAAAAAAACACAAGACATCAGCGAGTGTGCTACACAAAACTAATTACCTTTGATTTTATGTCCTAAAATCTTAGTTCCATGTAGATGCCACTAATTTGATGAACAGGAAAGTAATCTCACCTGGTGTGGGTTACTAGGTATAGGTTAGCGGGAAATTGTTTTTATCGAAACTCCCAATTAGAACCCCACACAATAGTTGTGGGGATGGTTGTTGGGCTCATCAACGTGGATTAGCGGATGGGGCCCTCTCTAAGGGATGCCTTACAATGAAATAAAGATAGCAAAGGTGTAAGTTACTAACTAATACCTAGATTTTTTAAAACATCTATTTAACGCTTTCGTTCATTAGGATGATAATTAAGATAGTGAAAGTAAAAGTTAGTAATCAATATTATTTACTCATCAACTATACTAGAACTAAATTAAACTGTTTAATAAAGATTCATCTTAGCAAGTTATTCTTAAGAGATTAAGACATCTTATTAATTCCTAAGAACATGTTAATTGATTTTTCCATCAATTTGAACGTTCTTCAACTCTACTCATAATATAAGTGATCAAGTTAGTTTGCATATCAAGCACACCAATCAACAATCTATGAATGATATTGAAATTATAATAAACATAGATAATCAATAACATAATACATGCATTGTACCCATAAGAGAACTAATCACTATGCATATTCAATAAGCACAAGATAATAATGCAAGACATCATCACGAATAACATAAGAATAAAGAAAGAGAAAGTTCATTATTTGAGCAAGATTTGCCAATCCCCTCCACAAAACTAACCAGAATTTTGCCCTTAAATTAATTACCAATTAGTCTTAAAGCTGCTAGAACAAGTCTAAAGAATTGGTGGAAATATTGTCTATTGAAACCTATGGCTAATGGCTTTTATATAGCCAAACATCTAATTAGAATATATAAAAATCAATAAGAGATTTTTCCTATAAATATCACTCAACCTCAAAAGTTATAAGATTTGCCACATTTATTACAAAGTTAGGGTTTTAGGCATTTAAAAAAGATTTCTCCAGATAGAAAGGAGTGAATGCTAGGAGAGGATCGAGTGACTCAACACAATTAAACATTCTCTTTTCTTCTTAATTATTATAGGCACCGTGTGATTTATATTATAATATAGGTAGATGTTAATTATAGTTATTTTAGTATTATGGAAGTTCGAGAGAAATTGTGAAGAGTTATAGAGCAATCGAGGAGTTGTCCACTCGACATACCCAAAATGATGTTAGGTGTGATACTACCCCTTTTATGAACTTTGAAAAACAATCCTTAAAAGGTATTAGTTCATAAGTTAGGAGATCATGGACTAACCTAAAGTTTTCTTATAAAAGCTTGCACTTTTCTTCCTTGGCTTGAGTTAAATAGACTCTAACTTGTTGATGATTTAATCCCTAAAATAGATGTTAGAATCAAAGCCAAAAGTAAACTTAAAAACTTTTTTATTTCAAGTTATGTTAGTCAATATAACCAAGATTTTATATTTGTTCCTAGGACAAAGAAAGGTTCTTTGTCAAATTACATGTCCAATGAAGCTTCCTTAAGATCATTATCAAACTCGTCCCAAAGTTTAATTACTTTAATATATACAAGAGTATTTTAACCACCAAATAACCAAGCTTTGGTGAGGAACATATACGATGAATAAAAAAGCCTAAACCATCTTGATTTTGACAAGTTTCAAATTTGAACTTGCCTTGGAATAAATGTCTCAACTTTTTGGTCAAGTTTTAATCATATTTAATAAGTAAAAACTTGAACTAGACTTAGGAGAATTCTTACAAACTTAATTCACAATAAGTCTTTGTTAACTCCAAATTTCACACAAAAATTACAAACCAAGTAGAAGATAGTTTATGATCATAAATAAAAAAAGACTTTGTCATAGGAAAAGTCACTTACCAATTTTATCCTCGTAGCTTATGACAAATCTCTCAATGTACTTCTTATACCTTTTTTTATCAAGACTATCAATCTGAAGTACTCACAAATAACTTAGTAATAGACAGTGTACTACTTTGTTTAGGCTTATTCAATCATATTGAACCAAATTCAAATATACACTTATTCACAATATATAATATATTTTTAAACACCCTTGCAAAGTTGTTACCATTGACCACCAAGCTTATTTTGGGAACATCGTTTGTCACACATTAGTATCTCTAAAGAATATTCCCATTTGGTCTTGATATTTAAACTAAATATTTGTCTTGTAACTATTTTGATATTTTCCCTTTTAGATTAAGGTGGGTGAGCTTGTATAAATAACCTACTTACATTTAACCTAAATAAGTTTTGGACATATTTTATCTAAAAGGGAGGGAGCTCTCTTGAGTAGGTAGCTTGGTCGGGGATAACACTAGAGAGTAAGATCGAATCTTTATGGCCTTATCTATTTATCTCTTTATTGCTACTTGTGATATTTATGACTTTATCTACTTATCTTTACTTTGCATTCTCTATGCTAGGAGAGTAGAGTCCTTATGGGTTGGATACCTTATGTGCATCCGATCCACTAGGTGACCACAGTGGACTAATCAACCATAAAGCACATATTAGTTAGCGAACTTCATGCATTTTGCTGGTCATGAAAGTAGATAACCTAGAGTAGCCCTAAATATTATAGCATTTAGGAAGATCTTAACAAATTAGACGAGCTTATCAACTAAAAGAACCTAAAATAGAATTTTAGGATTGTAGCATTAGGGAGTTCTTCTGATGAGGGCCTATAAACAACCTAAAAACAATGATATAAAAGTCGATGTGAACTCAACTTTCAAGTAGGAAATTACAAGTAAAGGAAAAAAATTCTCAGACTTGATTCCTATATTATTCAATAATCAATATCTATTTTTGAACTATATGATAATAGGTATTTATATGCTACTAGTGATTAATTAGTCCTTAACATTCTTGTTGGAAACTTGAGTCTTAACAAGATCAATTTTGAATTTCTCTCATTGAAAATTTCAAATATAATTTTTCTTTCATGTAGAGTGTCTTTTTCAAATTATGACAAAGTAAGCAAAATACTTCCATCCTCTTGTTGTAAAGATTTAGGTTAACAGATACCTTTCCATGCTAGAAGAATAATGTTCTATTCACGTTCATGATCATTATGTTCATCATATATTGGAGCATCATTTTAATCATATATTGGGCCATCACCTTCATCATAGATTGGGTCATCATCTTTATATGGTAGTTCTTCTTCCACTACAACTTTTACACGAGCATAATTTTGAGAGTTGGGATAAAAAAACTTTATTAATTTCACCTCCCTGAATTGAATAACCTTTAAAATAGATTGTGAATTTTTTGGTAGAAAATAGATAAACATACTTTGAGTCATTAATGGAATAGCCATAGCCTAAACCATGTTCCCTTCTGGCCTCATAATGCTCAAGAAGTATAGTTTGGTTGATAGCAAATGGATAAACATACTCGAAGTTAGCACTAGAATAGCCATGGCATGAACCACATTCACTTGTAGCCTCCTAATGATTACAATGTATGATCAATTCCTCAACTTGTATCTAAAGTGCTTGAATTCTAGCATCTTGATCATCTCTAAGATTATCCATGTTTTCTCTATCACGATTGCCTCTTTCTCTTTTTGTAGTCATGGAAGAAAAGCAGATTTTTTCATGCTCTTTTGTTCAACACTCCCTCTAAAGTTAGAGAGTATATATCATAAATCCCAACTTAGATACTAGATACTCAAACTGATTTGCTCCGATGGTTTTTACAAAGATTTTAGTGGGTTTGTTTTACTTTAAATGTATGCTACATCATTGACATAGAATAGTTTCATGGGTTGATTGACTTTGCAATTTTGCTCCATCAACATGTTTCAAACCCATAATAACTCATTTGAAGTGATAGACATAGACATAGACATGTACTTTGCTGCTCCACTTGATTTTGATAATATATGTTGCCTATTGGATATGCATATATTTGGGTTGTCGCCGACCATTACATAATATCCTAAAGTTAATCTTCTTGTGTCCACACATCCATCGCAATCAAAATTTTCAAAAGCTGAGATGTTTAAATGATCATGTCATTCCATAACAATTCTTTTGCTAGGATAATATTTTAGATATTGCAAAATTCTATCGAGGATTTCTACATGAATAACTTTAGGAGATGTATTGCAAAGCTTATTAATCTAATAGTATACGTGATATCAAGATGAGTGATTATAAGATATATAGAATTTCTAAAATCTATGCATATTAGCATAAGGACGAATCCATATAACACTTCTTGAAACCAAGTCTAAGTAACTCACTACTCACTATTTATACTATGCTCATGGGGATTGCTTAAATCCATATATAACATTCTTGAGTTAACATACCTTATCAATTTTATTAGCCTTCAATCTTGGTGGAATGGTTATATAGATTTCTTCTTCAAGATTTCCTTGAAAGAATGCATTTTTAACATTCACGTGCTCCATATTCTAACCTAGATTAACTATAATAGATATAAGTATCCTAACAGTATTTATTTTTTCTACTAGCATAAAAGTTTCATTATAATCCACATTAAGGATTTGAGTGAACTCTCTTTTAACCATTCTATGCTCCATATTCCAACCTAGATTAACTACAATATATATAAGTATTCTAGTAGTGTTTATTTTTGGTTATTGTGTAAAAGTTTCATTATAATCCACTTTAGGGGTTTCAGCGAACTTTCTTGCAACCATTCTAGCTTTTAAATTTTTAATAAATCTATAACTTTGATACTTAATCTTTTATATCAATTTACAATCAACAACTTTGTCAGGTAGTTCTTGATTAATTGCAATTGATTTCTCAGTTTTTCTATAAGTTTCTGAACTTGCACGTTGATTCCCCCTTCAAGCTAATTATCTCATGGAATTTGCTCCGATAAGATACTGATATTTCTCCCTTCCTTATTAAATGGATAACTTAGACTAGATAATATAGGTAGATGTCTATCACAAAATGGATAAGTTAGACAAGATAATATAGGTAGAGGTCTATCACGAAAAGAGATAAGTATCTTCCTATGACCTATATCAATACAAAATATGTTCAATAAATGTACATCCCAGGATACAAACTACTTTTTTCAAAGAGGGATTATAACACTTATATCTTTTTTTAGAATTAGAATATTCGAGAAAGATAAATTTTTGTGCTCTTTTATCAAGTTTATGCTTTTATTTTTTAGGATATGCACAAAACAATAACATTTGAAAGGCCCAAGATATGACAAGTTAGGTATTTTATTCAACAAAACTTCTATAGCTAAATTCTAAAGGTTGACATGGGAGTTAATTATTTAGATGACATGCTTAAATAAATCAAAGACGATAGATTTTGAAAGAACTATGGATTATGGATAGAAACAAAGAGAAATAGGAAGAAGAATAATGAGAGTTTTAATTGATTTGTTTTCAAAGTGCAGAAGATTAATTATTTCATGAAAGAACTATGCTTAGAGTCTGACCAAGGTAATAGGATCAATGCAAGTCTTGATGATATGGATCTAGTGTTTTATATTTAAAATAGAATTGGAGGAATGTCAGACATGCAATTGTGTATGTGTAAGAATGCCAGACATATGCATCAAATACACAATGTACCACACAAGTGACATTCAAATATTGACATTCATGTTTTCTCTAAGCCTTTGAATATTTCAGCTAAGGAATTTAATCCTAACTTCGAATACGTGAGCAAAGATAAGCTAGTAATAAGTTTTCATTACGATCCTGTGACTAATCTGTGCAAATTTTTAAAGACAAAAATTTGTGGAGAATATACGCTATAATTTTTTTTACTTTACAACATAATATGAACATATTCATATCTGGATTTATGTTTAAATAAACAAGATTCATATGAATGAAATCATTCGCTTCTAGTTCATAACTTCTACTCATACTAGATGTTGATTCAACTAGTGTCTCATACTTTTCTTATTGTTCCTACAAGTTTATGCAATCTTGAGCTTCAACTTGCTATAATGTTGATGTCATTTTATGAAATTTGAAATCCACTCGTAGGATAGTTGATGTAGAAATCGACATAAAAAAGTCCAAGAAACACATGGTTTTGCAAGAACTCAAGATTTGCCTTCAAAGAAAATCTTGTGCTTTTGCTGCATAGATGCAGACCAATAAAAAAATCTCATTGACCTAGTAGATTCCACATATCTTATTTCACATCTCTATAGATGGGTGTAGCTTTCTTTGAGTTATTCTAGTCATGGCTTTGATTTAATGTTATTTATTAAATTAGAGTCCCTCGAGCAAGTTTTTTTCTTTCAAGGGGTTTAACTAAGAAAAAATTTCTTAATAGGGGTTCTCGGAGACTAGAGTTAGTATGAAAATGTGTAGGTGTGGTCGTTTGCAATTTTGAACAAAATTGCATGGAACCGTGCAATGTCGTGCAGAATTGTGTGGAACTGTGCAATTTTGTGCACAGAACGGCCGAGTGTAGTTATTTTAAATGTTAGTAGAGTGTATATTTTTAATCTATTATCATCATCACCCGTAGGCACCATCGCCCCTAAGCTCTACTAGACGATGAACGCCAACCTCCCTTGTGGACCTCAATCTTGAGGTATTTGTTGATTTCAGTTTACATTTAAAAAATTAGGATTGATGTGGAATGAATTAGCGATGTGGTTCCAAACATGCACTAGACCATGCAATTTTAGTGGAAGCAATTCTGAACCAACACTAGCCCACATTTTTTTATTAAACTCTAAATCCCCAAATATGGTTGTTGATTTCTTTAGCACTAGTACTACTTTGGTTGTTGATTTGGTGAATTTCAGCACAGAAACGATGATGGGAGCTGATTGATTAAGCATTGTTGTCAATTTCATTAGTTTAGACACGGTTGGCTCAGTGAGATTTCATATTAAGCACTTTATTAAAACCAATTTAACTACTATCTTTGTTTGGGTTTGGTGATGCTTTAGTTTTAAATGAAACATAGGTTTATAAGATCATATAAAATATCATCCTACTAATTTTATTGGACACGTAAAAATATTACAATGATCTAGTGAACTCGTAACATTGTCTGATGTTCATCATACAATGGATGTATGGCATAATAAGGTTAATATAAATATCAATTTTTTGCAAGCATTTTTGTACTTAAATATTTTTTAGTCATAATGATATATTTGATTAATGAGCAAAATTGTTTATAGGCTAACAAACATAGTGTGGACCCATCAATTTAAAAATAGACTATCTACTCCAAATTCGAAGGCAAGATTATGTTATACCTATTAGTAGTGGTCAACTATAGACATTGGTTATATATGCACACTCGATGAGATGTTGATAATAGTATTGGTGGAGAGATGGAATCCAAAGATGCATACTTTTCATATTCCTGATGGTGAAATGACCGTCACTCTTCAAGACATGAACATTATGCTTGAATTGCCAATAAACGGATGACCAGTAAATGACTTATAGACTCCATATAATTGGGAAGATTTATATTTTAGACTACTTGGTAAAGATCCAACCCTAGTCCCAAAAGGCACATAAGTAATAAAATATGTTTTAATTAAGATAAAATTTGATCTTATCAATTTTGGTCAATTGCCTAATGGTTACAATCTTTTAGTATGTTAGAACCAATACTTTTCTTTTGATTGGATTCTAGTTATTTTATGACGAGAGTGATACTGATGTTCACACTTGCTATTTGCCATTACTAGAGAATATGGAATTGAATCATACATATAGCTGGGTAGCGCATGTTTGGAATTCTTATACAAATAATTGTGTCTTGCTACTAAACAAAAGTGTACAAATATTACTGGAGCAACTACATTGTTTTGTACATAGCATAGGAGTGAATTCATCCATGTTGTCCTATTATATGTATTACCTTGAAGATTTACGGTCATCAGATGTATGTAACTTACATACTCTATAATATTGATATATTTTCAAAATTAATGTCATTCAATGATATTAACTATATTTTTTGTTATGGTAAATTGTGTGGGAGCTCTATGTTCATTTGTCGCAAAATATTATAGACCAAAAAATTTAAACGATTGTGGCAGGCCCAAGTGCTAATAATTTTTTTTCATAATGTAGAGTGACATCATCTAGATCAGATATTGAGATAATTTGGGCTTGAAAAAGATATCCCAATCTATCCTAAGCCCCATGCTGGAATCCATGCTAGAGATAAAGGAGGTAGAACTTTTCAAGATTAGGGAAAAAAATATCTTGATCATGTATAGCATGGGAGAATCGCTATAATCATGTGGTGGATAATGAAAATGGACCCCATAATATTAATTTTCACAGTAGATACATGATTTGGTATAGGAAAAGTAGTCAACGTAACTTGCACCACATGGTGTAGTACAACCAATATTGGTATATATATTCATTATCAAATGATTCACCAACTTCAATGTTATTATATACACTTTCTTGACTTATTGTTCACCAATATGTATAACAGGTTGATATTCTTAAGTGGGTGAGACACGTAATTCAAAACTCTGAGGTACTTCATATGGTGGAATCAGAATTTAGCTTGCTGCTCATGAGCAATGTCGTTACCTTTATGTACCTATTTCATAAAATGCCTATAATGTTGAGCTTTATATAGATATGGAATTGGAAATGAAGAGAAGGTAGATCGATGTTTCAAATAAGGCATATTTATATTAGATCTTATATATTTATATTTAATTATGATTCATTAAAGTAATAAATTTTATCTTGTCAATAACTATGAAGTAGACAACAGAGAGCCATTGCAAGCGTTAGAGAAGTTGTAGTTTGTGTGCAGCTTATATCTTGTGTTCTTGTACTGTCACCCTTCTAGTAGACTGACTACATGCCACATAGTGATCCATGTATGCCCAGCTCAAGTTTGTAACAAAATGTTAGATCTCTAAAGATGAAATACTTCTCGTAAGAGCAAAATTCTTATAGATCAGAACTTCATAATTTTCAACAATTTATAAGGTCTTGGCCATCATTTTGGCGTATTTATCACTATTGGGCAATCACTTATTAAGGTCTTTCAAAGATATTAGTCACTAGAGAAACTTTATAGTAGTCAGGTTATTAAGAAATGCGACAGGTGATGCTTAGCCAATAATATATTTGGATAAGCCCAATGATAATAATGCTAATAATGAAATTTTAGGTGACATTGAATAGGAATTAGATGATGATTAACAAATATTGCAACGGCCATGATAAAGCAATAGACAGCATAATCCTCTGGAGCCATTTAGTGTTAGCGGCCAAAATATGTATTAAAAACAAGAACAACAATGTCATAGATAGTTACCAAGTAATGTTACTTCATATGAACAACTTATTTCATTTCAAAACAACCTATTGTTTGTTGACTTTATATTCAGAACATCTTAATTATGTTAAGAATGTTGTTCAGGTTTCAATTTGCAACATTGTCTAAGATGGGTGGAAAAAGCGCATTGTACACATTTTTGTACAATGGACAACCAAACCATGTCATGCATTCTTGTGCAATTTCTTGTGTAATGAACAAAATCGCACCATGTCCTATGTTTTTGTTCACATTTGTGCATTCCGCGATGGGTAAAATATGCACGTTGCACAAAAAATGCCTTGTTATCATTTTTGTGCACGCATTTGCACAAAAAACATGCCATATCATGCATTTTTGTGCTGGTTAAAAAAAATGGTAAATTCTATCTCATAAAATTAACTATATAAATAACAAATTTGATGTTAGCATTCATAACCCACAAAAATATCATATGCACCACCAAATCATGAGAGGTGGATACTTCCTCAATTTAATGATGATTATATAGAGGAACACCTCAAAGATTGAACATAGTATTTTGGTGATCTCAAAAGAGAGTGGATATATTGTGTAAGAGATTCTGAAATCCATGTCGGTGGCTTGCGAATGTTGAATGCGCCAGTCTTGGTAACAATATTATCCATGGATAACAATGTTGTACTTTTAAGATTTGTTGTATTCGGTTTGGAATAAAATAATTTATAATTTATTACTTTGTATTATTTATCGATATTTTGAGTATTAATTTTATTTTTTTTCATGGAACACTATTAGGTTTAAAAGTAGAACTTTGTAATCTGGATTTAATATAATTATATTGAAACTTGAGTGCACATACAATTTGCGAATTCTTGACGTTTAAATTCGGTGGGTGGATCATAATAAACAAATAAAGATAGAAGGCAAGGCATGATGAATATAAAAGCTAATTGCAGAGAAAATGTCCACGTGATAATAACTTATTTAATAGACTTTCTTAAATATTTATATTCTTGTGTTATTTGAAAATTACATTAGTTTAACATTAAATATTAATATTGTAATTGAAATTTCTATTTTTGTTTTCAATACTTGCATAATATTAAGTACCTCTTGATAATCCATATTTAATAATCTCAAATAATACACAAAAAATATTATTCTTAAATAACAACACATTACAAGCTAATTTATTTTAGATGTTGCATCATGCTTCCTAAAAACTTTCAAAATATTATTATCACTAATCATCAGAAGTCTTCTTGTTTGATTTGAATCCATTTTTACCTCATAAGAAAGTACAAAAGTCACTTAATAATTTTTAGAATGGGTTGAGTTACAAAGGATGATAAGTAGATACACTCATATTTTTAAGTAACAAAACATATCCAACATCAACACTATCCGTAGAGTCTTTTATGATAATGAGAAATATGGCCCGTAGGATCCATTAAAATATAAAAAGTTAAAATTTTGAACAAACATCAAATAATTAAGCATTAATAAAATTAAGTTTTGGAGACTGAAATTGGACGAATGAGAAACCAACGAAAACTTCAAAAAAGTTCGCGTACAAAATCATCGATGAGCAAATACTTACTCCAAAATTAATTACCAAATATCATAACAAACCTAATATGAATGATAAATTTTATAAAGATTATCTATGAAATTGTAGTACAACTATGAGTATTTTTAAAGTTCTCAATAGTTTTTCCAATAAAAGTGTTTCTAATCATCAAATCAGTAAAAACATCAGTATTATTTTTACTGTGAAAATGATAATTGAACTTATAAACACCATATACTTTCAGCCATAATAAAGTGTAAAGCGGAGATCCACGGATCTAATTTAAAATTGTTGTTTTCAAACTTGCTTTTAGGCGGTTTCCTAGGCGCTGTATTTGTTTTTTTTAACCTCCACTTATCTTTTTTCTCTTGAAGAATTTTTTTAGATCATAATTTGGACCGCATATAAATATATAATCTATTTCAACCTTAGGGCCTTTTTCCTTTTGGATTTGGAAGACAAGATTTACAATTATCCGTTTGATTAAATACAAACAGAAATAACCAATACATGGTGGGTAGAATGGCAACGGATCCTACTTTCTTTCCAAGAGGTCGAAAGTTCAAACCCCACCTCTTGCAAATAGGGAAAAAACTTGCTTAGGAGGGGAACAAAGCCTAAAGTCATCTAAAGCCCCGAAAGTTTAAGCCCAATAAGCTAAACTTAAAAATTCACCCAAAAAAACCTACTACTGATGTCATGCTCTATCGGGGATTCGTCGGCCCAAACATGTGCTGCATATGTCTGGCTGACGCGGAGTCGTTAGATCACACGCTTGTCCGCTACCTAGTTGCTGCCGCCTTCTAGCGGTACGTTTTTGTCATTTTTGGCATCTCATGGAGGGTTTTCTCGAGCCTCAACGAGATGATCGTATAGGTGATGCGATAGCAGTTCAACCCGTAGGTGAGCCGTTTGTGGAGGGTGGCTGTGATGATCGCAAGCTGGCTTTTGTGGATGGAGCGCAATGTGCGCATTTTCCAAGACCAGTGCTGGAGCCTAGATGCGCTGATTATACTGTTATATCGGATGGTGAGAGAGATAGTGATATTTGACACGGGACGGTACTTCTCCTCGCAGCAGCAGCAGACTCTACTCTAGAACCTCCGTATTGCGCCGAGGCTGGGCCAGGCACCGCGCATCATCGAGGTCACTTAGCAATGTCCTCCTCCGAGCTGGCTCAAGTGTAATACGAATGGCAGCTCCATGGGCATTCTGGGCCTCGACCGCCCAGCGGGAGTCTTCCAGACCTGTAGGGGATTCATCCAGGACTACTTCAGCCAGCATATCCTGAGCTACTTTGCTTTTGAGGCTCGCGGTCGAGGTTGCCCACAAGCGGGGTTGGCACAGGATGTGGCTGGAGACAGACTCCACGTATGTACTTTCGAGATTTCAGACTCCGTATGCTGAGGTTCCATGGCGATAGAGATCATACTGGCTACACATGACCCAGCTTAGAGCCCAGATGCAGATTCACGTTATGCATATTTTCCAGAAATATGGTGGTAGATGCTTTGACCCACCTCACAGAGGACGACTGGTGACTGAACCTCTTGATGTCGCTCGTCGGTCTTGTCGGCCGAGACATGTCTGGGCAGCCCTATCACAGGTTCGTCCATTGACAACATTTTATCTGGTTGTTCCGGACTTTATTTTTTTGTCAGCCCTGACTGCCAGGTTTGTTGGTTAGCATGGGTGTTGGCTAGTTCATGTTCCCTCACTTGACTACTAGGCTTGTTGGCTAGCTGGTGAGGAGTTTTTGCCCCACCTGACTACCAGGATTGTTGGTTAGCAGGTGTATTCTGGACTTCAAACTTGTTTGTATCCATTTTTTTTTATTTGATGATCTTTTTACTTAAAAAAAATTCACCCAAAAAAAATACAAACTGAAATGAATAGGGACAACAATATATAGGCATCTGAAATTGCATGTGGGCCAGTTTTGGCTGACGATGTCGACTTTAAATAAAACTGTGCTACATGGTACATTTTTGTTCAATGGCATGAAATCATGCCACGTGGAATTTTTTTTTTCAACACCATGTTGAACAAAGTGTTTTCATGCATTTCATGAAGAGTGAAGCTAGAATACTGATTTGCTGCACCGAGCCATGAAATTATAACGTAGAGACTAAGTTGGGGAGCTGGTGAATCCTTTTGCACAAAACCATGTCAAGTGGTGCATTTTCTTTCGAAAATGCATTAGACCACACAGTTTCATCAAAAACATAACTGGCTACACCTTCGCAATTTTGTATCGACCTTAGAGAGAGAATTCTTTCTCTGAGGAGACTCACATATTAATTTTCGGATGAACCAACTCTTGTAAGAAAAAAAATTCTACTTTAGCTCATTTAAGAAATGAGTATGTAGACCAGCTAAAATGATAGTGGAGAGATCAGAAAAACAGAGAAATCAACTTTGGCCACTAACCTATAAACTTTCCATCTTAGTGTATTATGTCTTTCTTTGGTACACGATTGTTATTTGTGGAAGGCCATCAATTTCCATCCTAATGGACTAATGAATTCTATAACCATCATATTATTTGTGGAAAGCCATAAGCTCCGGGACGAACATTTATGAGATGAGTTAATAGCAAGACAGTTAGATGGTCTTTTCTAGGTTTAATATTTAAGATAGAATTTGAGAAATCTGGAACACGTGATTGTGTACGCATAAGAATGCGATACATACATATCAAATATACTATACACCACAATATACAAATGTTGACGTTCATGTTTCTCTCTAAGTTTCCGATCTTTTTAGTTGTCGAGTCCAATCTTAATTTCGAATACGTGAACAAAGATAAATTAGTGATAAATTTTCATTAGGATCGTGTGACAAATTTGTGCAAATCTATAAAAACTTTTTTTTTAGAATATGGGCTACAAAAGATATTTTACTTTATGGTCTAATATGAACATGTTCGTATATTAAATATATGTTTATATGAACAACATTCATATACATGAAACCATTCACTTCTAATTCACAACGTCCACACCTACTATATGTTGATTTAACCAGTAGTCTCATACTTTTGTTATTGTTCCTATAAGTTTGGAATCTTGTACTTCAACCTGCTGTAAGTTGATGTCATTTTACGATATTTGAAATTCACTTGTAGGATAATTCATGTAAAAGTCAACGTAGAGAAGTCCGAGAAACGCGTATAACTTGTGCTTCTGTGTAGAGATGTAGACCACTTAAAAACCTCGTTGGCCTAGTAGATTCCTCGTATTTTCTTTCACATCTCTATAGATGGGGAGTGGATTCATTGGGGACAACTTTTTAGTCCCCATATGGGGACTACATAAACTCAATATTAGAAAAAGGGTGTTTTAGTAAAATCACCCAACCTTTTTAACAACCCACTTTCTCTTTCCAATCTACTTCCAATTTTGAATAACCCACTTTCTCTCTCCTATTAATCACGTACTGGTTTTTTCGTTATCACGTACTGGTATTCTCGATATAACGTACTGGTTTTCTCTTTCTGACATACTGGTTTGGTTGTTATGACGTACTGGTTTTCGCTTTAAGACTTACTGGTTTTCTCCTTATGGCTTGCTGGTTTTCTCCTTATGACTTGCTGGTTTTCTCTTGATGATGTATCGGTTTTGTAGTTATGACTTACTGGTTTTCTCTTTCTGACATAGTGGTTTGGTCGTTATGACTTACTGGTTTTCTCGTTCAGACCTACTAGTTTTCTACTTATGACTTACTGGTTTTCTCCTTCAGACCTACGGGTTTTCGCTTTAAGACTTACTGATTTTCTCGTTCAGACCTACTGGTTTTCTCCTTATGACTTACTGGTTTTCTCGTTCAGACCTACGAGTTTTTGCTTTAAGACTTACTGGTTTTCTCGATCAGACCTACGGGTTTTCGCTTTAAGACGTATTGGTTTTCTCGTTCAGA
>SOPF01026428.1:7976-69754 GCA_012979155.1 Hypericum perforatum | reverse complement strand
CAGATTTCGGCATCTCCAAGGTCATTGCGGTTGATCAAACACATGTTACTACTCGAGTGCAAGGCACATTTGGGTACTTGGACCCAAAGTACTTTCCGTCAAGTCAATTCACAGATTCTGATGTTTACAGCTTTGGCGTAGTCCTTGCCGAGTTGCTGACAGGACAAAAACCAATCTCTACAAGTCGGTCAGCTGAAGAAAGAAGTTTGTCAACTTATTTCTAACTTGCCATGGAGGATAATCGATTCTTCGAGATACTTGATATTCGTGTCGCCAAGGAAGGAGATAAAGAAGAAATTGCAGCAGTTGCTCAGCTTGCAAGAGCGTGCCTAAACTTGAATGGGGGGAAGAGGCCAACAATGACAGTGGTGGCTGTGGAGTTAGAAACGATAAGAGCAAAGCAAAGAACTCATTCCGTTGCTCAACAGGATCATGAACAAGTCGAGGACACCGCAAATGTTAATTTCATGGGACCATGGAATGCTACTTCTTCTTCAACCATTTCGAGCTTCAATATCACTTCGCCCTTGCTTACCAGCACCTTTTAGTTGGATCCTGAGGAGCAGCTATAAAGCGTATCATTTGTTGAGGGAAGGATAGAAAAGAGAAAGGAATAATGTCTTTATGAGAAATTATGAGTATGAGATTTCGGTAAAGACCAGGGACCTGAGGGTAATTTGCCCAAAAAAAATTGTTTAAAAAAATTTCACGTATGGAGGATGAAATCTAGTGTAGCACGAAAACCAATAATTTTTCGATTTCTTGTTTAAATGAGAGCATAATGACATTATTTATAAAAATTGATACCACCATTTGATGTCCTTTCATTACCAAAAAATTAGTTGGAACAAACTTCAAAAGTGGGTAATAGGAGGTTCATGGAACACTACTTTTCAAAAGGACAACTGCCACCTATTACACCATCTGCCGCAGTAGTTCCGACTCAACCCAGTCCTGCAATATTTAATTAATTTCTCACTCAGCCACCTCCTAAACTCAATTTTTTACCCACAGCAGCAGTCCTCACCCAACCCAACCTCAACCAATAAACAATTAATATTTCTATCTTCTACATCATCAACCCAATTAACTTTAATTAATTAATTCACATATTTATATTCGTTAATATAAATTTTATACTTCGTATTAAATTATTAATTTTGAAAAATAAAATACTAATAATTTTCGTTAAAAAACATTAAATTAGCAATAATTCAAAATACATAAAAATTACAAAATGATAAATTACAACTGTTGATAATGTTAATTTAAAGATTTTTTAATCTAAAGTTAGTAAATTTTTTATTTTATTAAATACAATAGATAATTATAAAATTTTTTCCAACTCAAATCTTATCTTATAAACAATAATCTTTTTTGTTGAAAAGCATTAAATTATCAATAATTCAAATTATATAGAAAATTCCAAATGATAAATTATAAATGTAGATAATGCTAATTAAAATTCAATAAATAATTATAAGATTTTTTCAAACTCAAATCTTATCTTTAAAAATATTGGGCTCGAATAATATTGTGACAAGTGTACAAAATAGGATAAAATGTAGATAACAAAAAAAAAACTAATTAAATAAGGGGTGGGGCCCATCCCACCTCCTCTCTCTCATCAGTTGGATTACCAACAACGGTGGGCGTCGGTCGTTTCCAAGTTCCTAACCCCCCTACCACGTTTCCAAGTTCCTAACCCCCCTACCACGTGGGCAGCCCCGGGCATGTCGGGAGTCACTGCTGCGTTAGTCTTAATAAGCAATAGCGCAAATGAATTTTAAATAATTTAAAAACACAAAATCGAGAGGGGCCATATCGTGTGTGGTCTTGCATCTATAAGTTTAGTAACTTTATATGTGTAAAACATTCTAATATTCTTTTATATGTGTAAAACATTGTAATACCCCCTCAGATTCACGTCATGATAGCTTATATTTCATAGGTCTAAGTTATGAACATATCTAATATTCTTTTCTTATTTTTAAAAGTTTTTAAAATAGTAAATAATTAAACATATGCTTTAAAAAAAATAGAAATTTACAAAATCGGAATGAGTACATTTCTTAAGTGATTGTCTACGTACATTTGAGGATCAACCTGCATAGTTCACAATATGGCAGGAATGATCATCATCGTAGAAACCACTACATAAATAATAACTATTTTTTGAATTTGAATCTTCACTTATTATAAAAATGGAATGTCTTGGCTTGTCGGGTACATGATTTAAGATTTATAAAAGGAATGTCTTGGCTCAAATGGGTTATACAAAGGGAGAATATCGAGACAAGCTTTAAACATTCTAGGCTTAGTTTAATAAAAAATGGCCCCTATCCTCCCATAACTAACTCTAAAGTATGAGACGTGTTGGAGCCGAAATAAAAAATACCCTTCCGAAGGTTAAAACAGATATTTGCCCTCCTTAGAGTGACTTGTCCAATAATATTTGCCCTCCTTGGAGTGACCACCGTAAATATCTGCCCTTCCAATGGTGACTTGTCCGATAAAATTTACCCTCCTTGGAGTGACCACCGCAAATATTTGCCCTTCCAAGAGTGACTTGTCTGATAAAATTTTCCCTCTTTGGAGTGACTACCGCAAAAGTTTACCTTTTTAAGAGTGACTTGTCTGATGATATCTACCCTTGGAGGAGTTACTAATCTGACATTTTTGCCCTCCAAAGAGGCATCAATGCGTGCATTTTTCCTTGTCCGAGGAAGATGTTCGACCAATCTTGGACCCTCAGTGGGTGAGGTACTTTGGCTCCTCGACGCAGCACAAAGAGGGGCATTCAGCCTTTCAATGGGCAAAGTGTCATAGAGCCTCCGAAAAAAAGAAGGTGTCAATACCTTGCCTAGCGACACCTAGAATTTCTGAAAAGCGGAAGGTGTCAACACCTTGGCTAGAGACACTTAGAGTCTCCGAAAAGTGGAAGCTGTCAACTCCTTGCCTACCGACACCTAGAGCTTCCGAAAAGTGGAAGGTGTCAAAAATTTGATTAGAGATGCCTAGAGCTTTTGAAAAGCGGAAGGTGTCAACAATTTGGCTAGTGACACCTAGAGCTTCCGAGAAGCGGAAGGTGCCAACACCTTGGCTAGCAACACCAAGAGTTTCCAAAAAGCAAAGAAGGTGTCCTAACCTTACCTAGTGACACCTTGGGCTTCCAAAAGGCAAAGGGTGTCATGACATTGCCTACTGACACCTTGGGCTTTCGAAAAGTGAAGGCAAAGGGTGTCACCACTTTGCCGAGTGACACTTGGAAGTTCTGGAAAATAAAGAGTATCATGATCTTTACCTAGTGACACCCAGAAACTTCAGAAATTTATTTTTGGCTAATCACATTCGCTTGATAATCTGTGTCAAGAGACCATACGCAGTCGGTTTCTTGAGAGAGGAGACGATAAACTCGGACTCTGAATTAGCCGGAGAAGATAAGTCCTAGTGAACTTAGGATAAATATTTTATTCAGATAAAGATAACATCATCAAGCTAGGCGTTGAAGGAGTTTGAGTGCAAGTAGAAGACAGAGTACTACACCTATATAAAGGAAGTCCGAGGAAGGCAGAAAGGATCTATCCATCATCAACCACACACAAATCAACTCAAGTTTGACAAGCTCTGGCTTTTTATCGTAGTTTAGGTAGTAGCTAGGAGTAGAAGTAGTCTGGCTGTGGCCACCCTTTATAACTCGTAGTTAAGCTGACCTTGGGATGAGCCTCTAGAGCTGTCATAAGATCGATGTTGACTCTCACGACCATTTTCACCCAACATTGTTTTTGGCACGCTCAGTGAGACTAGGAGGATATCTAGAGAAGGCAGTTTAACTCAATCCAACCAAGATGGGCAAGAACAATAAGGAGACTTCATCATCCTCTTCTCAACCCCCAGTTGAGAAGAATACGACCAACCCGACACTCTTCATCAGAGAGCCAAACCTTCCAAACATTCAACATCGTATTGGAAGGGCATCCACAGAGGAAACAGTCCCCACAAGGAGATCGACCCCTCCCTAGAGGAATAAAGACATAGCTTTCGAAAGGAGGCTGACCCCTTTCAGGAGGGATGACAACACGGCTTTCTCAAGAGAGCTGGCTAATCAAGAGCATATACTACAGAAGGTGAAAAAGGCTATGGCTAGTTGGCTTGAACACAAGATGGAAGACATCGCTATTGATGCTAGGTCCACATCAACCCAACTCGACTAGCTAGTGGCTAATAACAAGAAGGCTTTCAAAGAGACACACGATAGATTCGAGAAGATTGCAATAGGGAGTGAGCTCTCTCATCACCAACTCACTCACATGATCGACCAAGTGTATGAGTATATGAACAAGTCAATCTACCAAGCTGCTAGAGATCACCATGACAACACTGTGGATTTCTTTAACAGCACTGTGGCTCCAACCATCAGGAATAGGATGTCAGAAGTCATGAGTCGTGGGAAGAGAATTGACGCTCCTCAACCGACAGAGTAGACCTACCACCAAGAGACACCTACCTTCAATTAGACTCAAGAAAGGTAGCCTAGAATAGGCCGAGGCACCCTGGCTAGTGCCACGAGATTTCAATCATTCCAAATATCTTCCAATAGGAGGACTCAAGGGAATAATTTCTTGGGGCACTATAAAAGTACTAGAGTAGGAGGAAGCAACATGAGGGGGGACACAAGCCAATATCATACGACTCCCACTCATCAGAGGGCTACTATTTACAAGCCTAATAGAGAGAGGTCCAATATGCGGACTAATCCAACCTTTAGGATAAGAGCTCCGATAGACCATACTTAGCCTCACAATAGGAATGAAAGGAGGCCAGATTATGAAGAAGAAGACTACCCTCTAGTCAAAAGGCAGTTGGTATTCAAGACCTATATAAGGGACCCTCGACCTTCATCACCCTTTGAAAATGATTTTGGAGATCAACTCCCGAGGGAGCCCCAAGATCTAATCCATAATCATGATACCAGACCCAAAGATGCTCCTTTTATCATGATACCAGACCCAAAGATGCTCAGCAAAAGGCGCTAATGGCAGAGGTCCTTAGGGATATGGGTGTAAAGACCAGGCACACCCCATGCCCCAGATTCACCAAGTCTTATCCTGAATGTTTTGATAGGGTAGAGTTTTTGAGGACGTATTGCATACCAGGTTTTAGCCAGTTCTTAGGAGAAGACAATCGATCTTCTGTGGAACGAGTGGCAAGATTTATCATATAATGTGGAGACACAGCATCTGAAGAGGCATTGCTACTAAGACAATTCCTAATGACTCTAACCAAGACAGCTTTTACTTGGTACATAAGCCTCCGATCGAACTCGATGACGAGCTGGGTAGAGATGGAACAAAAGTTTCATAACCAGTTCTTCAAGCCCGAACCCACCATTACCATCTCTGCCTTTATCCATATGCAATAGCTTGAAGGAGAGTTGATGCATGTGAGAACATGCATCCGTTTAGCTTTAGTTTATGTCGTTTTGTCACGTTTTAGGAAGTGTTAAGTTGAGTCTTGTCTATGTTTTGTTTCATTTTGATTAATTGGTCAAGGAGAAGATTACCTATTGTTTTGGTGTGTTTTGTAGGTATTTGGAGCATCTTGGGAGCTAAGGCAAGGATCGGTGGACATAGGCGATGAGTCGAGCTGAAATTCGGAAGTTTGAAGGCAATTGTGAGTTGGGGCAGATTACTACCCCAACGTACGCTGGTCAGGCCAGCGTACGTTGGCCTTGCTCGGGAAGTTTTGCTCGGGAGGCAGAGAGCAACCCCAACGTACGCTGGCTAGGCCAACGTACGCTGGGGGTGCTCAGACAAAAAGAAGATAGAGGCAGAGAGCAACCCCAACGTACGCTGGCCTAGCCAACGTACGCTGGGGTTCGACAGCCAACATATAGAATTGCTTCACCAAACTTCCCACTTACCTTTGTCTACACTTTTGAGGTGGAAAGCAACTTGGAGGAGGACAAGACAAGGTGGAAGCTGCAGGAGAACTCACTTGGGGAGGGGAAGAAGAGGAAGAACTAGTTTTAGTTAAGAACTCTCCAAGACAAAAACATTAGTTGTTAGTTTTTACTTTGTGTTCTTGAATTGATCTTGAGGATATTGTAACATTGGATTCGATATAATCAAGGTACTTTTATTGTCTTCTTTGATTGCAAGTTTATCTTTATATTTGAAGTTCTTATTTAAGATAGATCAATGAATGCTTATATTTTGATCAAGGATGACAACTTGGTTTAGATTGTAGCCTTCATTCGTTTATTGGAGAAAAACTTGATATTGCTAATAAATCTAGGCCTGACAAACTTGGATTTATAATCGATATTGAGATTTTAGCACAGTAGTATTAGATCATCAACCCAACGATCCATTCGCTTAGCTTAAGATTTAAGAATACATCATCTAGTACTTGACGAACAAATCCGTTTTCTATTCCCTATGGAGACGATCTAACCTATCACTATATTACTTGTGCGATCCTGTATCCTTGCACGTATTTTGATCCAACTTTGGACGCATCAAGTTTTTGGCACCGTTGCCGGGGAATAGAAGTTTGAATTTGTTTTCGTTAATATTGGAACTAGTGTTCTTGATTTTGAGACTAAGCTTTGTTACATGTTTATTATTCTTGTTGCATTTGATCCTCTCTGTTGAGTGTTATAGCAACATACAAGTACGGGAGGTGAATGCCAAATACTCGTCGTGAGAACCAACCTCTTCTTGAGCAAGATTCAGAGATTGAACGAACAATTCGGCGAATCAGGAGGAGAAACTTACTGGTAGAAGAGATGGGTGATCGACAAGTAGTGAATGTTCCTGCCGCCATGAGACACAAGTCACACCCAAGGCTTGTTGACCTTCGATCGAGCATTGAGTATCCAACCGTGGAGGCAAACAATTTCGAGATCAAGAGCAACCTCCTTTCAATGGTTGAAAAAGACCAATTTGAAGGTTATCCCTCAGAAAATCCAGCAAAGCACATCCGAAATTTCGAGGATCATTGTTCGACAGTAAAGTACAATGGTGTCTCACCGGATGCCATTAAACTTCGACTATTCAAGTATAGCTTGAAAGATGATGCTAGAGAATGGGTAGATTCATTTCCAGCCGGCACCTTCACAACATGGGACGAGCTTGCCGACAAGTTCTTGGAAAAGCATTATCCTCCAGGTAAAACCACTCAACTGCGTAATAAGATTTCTCAATTTAAACAGCTAGGTGGTGAATCGTTGCACGAGGCTTGGCATCGCTTCAAGAGACTACTTCGCGAATGCCCACATCATCAGATACCAGAATGGATGCTTATCCAAACATTCTACAATGGATGTGAGCCACTAATTCGAGTCAACCTAGATGCAGCAGCTGGAGGAAACTTGACAGATAAGTCGGAAGCCGATGGTTTTCAAATCATTGAAGCCATGGCTACCAACAACCATGATTGGGGAGAACGAACCGAGAGAAAGAGAGTTGCTAGTGTTCAAGACAATGATGAAGTGACTGCTTTGAAGGCACAGGTAGCAACGCTTACGCAACTAGTTAAAGGATCAATGTCACTTCAAGCAACATCATCATCTCAGGTATGCGAAATTTGCACTGGACCACATGGCACGGATAACTGTTCATTTATTGCTGAGCCTGTAAATTTTGTAGGTAATACTAATAGGAATAATGATCCGTATTCCACTACGTATAACCCGGGTTGGAGAAACCACCCAAATTTTTCTTGGAAGAATAATGCAGGTCAACAGGCACCTCAACAATCGAGACCACCTTACGGAGGTGGAAATGTTCAAGGTCCTCCACCTCAGCAATTCCAGCCATATCAACAAAGGTGGCAGCAACACGGACCACCACCACAAGATCGTCGAGGTGAGGATGAACTGCGCAAGCAAGTGTTGAGCCATGAAGCAACCATCCGAAATCTTGAAGTACAAATCAGTCAGTTGGCAATGCAACTCAACGCGAGACCACCAGGCACTCTTCCAAGTAATACCGAGGCTCCTCCCACCAAACAAGAGCATTGCAAGGCCATCACAACTAGAAGTGGCCTAGACTTGGAGAAGAATGCAGTGAAGACTCCAGTAATTCCTCCACCAAGAAAGATAGTTGGGGAAGAGGAAGATGAGCTACAAGTAACTCCTATCACTGGAGAAAAAGATAAGGCACCTAAGGAGGCAATCAAGCCAACACCGGAAAGGAAGTACCCTCCACCGCCATTTCCTCAGAGGTTGAACAAGCAAGTCATGCACCCAAGCTACCACAAGTTTTTAGAGCTTTTCAAGAACCTTCATATCAACATACCGCTCCTTGACGCTTTTGAGCAAATGCCAACATATCGGAAGTGGATCAAAGAATTCATTTCAAAGAAGAGGAGCATTGATGATTTTGAAGTCATTCCGTTAACGAGAGGGTGTAGCGCTGTCTTGAGCCACGAGCTACCTCAAAAGATGAAGGACCTCGGAAGCTTCACTATTCCGTGTACAATCGGAGACCAAACATTCAAGAAGGCATTGATTGATCTTGGTTCCAGCATCAACCTTATGCCGTTCTCAATATTCAGAAGGCTTGGACTTGGAGACATGAAATCCACTTCAATAGTTCTCCAACTTGCCGATCGATCAGTGACAAGACCAAAGGGGATAGTGGAGAATGTGTTAGTCAAGGTTGACACCTTGATTTTTCCGGTGGACTTCATTGTTATGGAGATGGAAGAAGATCGTGATGTACCACTTCTCCTTGGCCGGCCATTCTTGGCCACAGGAAAAACGAGTATTGATGTGGAGAAGGGTGAGCTCCGATTCAAGGTATGTGATGATGAAGTTGTATTCAATGTGTTTGAAGCAGCCAAGTACCCATCTGTAGAGGATGATTGCTACCGGATCGATGTTGTGGATGAGATTGTAGCTGAGAAGGAAGAAGAGCAAGCGCAGGAAATTTCATGGGAAGATGTTGAACAAATTGAAGATTCTAAAGAAATGGTGGTGGCATGGGCACGCACGGTAGAATCGCTGGAGTTAGATGACACACCAAGGCCAAAACTACAGTCATCTACTGTTGCACCACCGGAATTAGAGCTAAAGCCACTTCCAACACATCTCAAGTATGCTTACCTAGATAAAGATCATAAGTTGCCAATCATCATCTCTTCCTTATTGGATCAAAATCAAGAAGAGCAACTGTTAAAAGTGGTAGGCGAGCACAAAGAAGCTATTGGATGGACACTCGGAGATATCAAGGGAATTAGTCCTTCTCTTTGTCAACATAAGATCATTTTGGAGGATGATTTTTCACCATCAGTGGAAGCACAACGACGACTCAATCCGAATCTGAAGGAGGTAGTACAGAAGGAAGTTATCAAGTGGCTCGATGCTGGTGTCATTTACCCTATCTCAGATTCAAAGTGGGTGAGTCCAACTCAATGTGTCCCAAAGAAGGGAGGTATCACGGTGGTTTCCAATGCCAACAACGAGCTCATCCCGACAAGGATGGTAGTCGGTCAGCGTGTCTGTATTGATTTCCGGAAACTGAACAAGGCAACTCGGAAGGATCACTTTCCACTACCATTTATTGATCAAATGTTGGATAGATTGGCAGGTCATGCCTACTACTGCTTCCTAGATAGATACTCCGGCTATCTACAAATCGCAATTGCTCCAGAAGACCAAGAGAAGACAACATTTACCTGTCCTTATGGTACTTTTGCTTTTCGCAGAATGCCATTCGGACTCTGCAATGCACCTGCCACCTTTCAACGGTGTATGATGGCCATCTTTTCTGACATGGTCGAGCGGCAGATCGAGATCTTCATGGATGACTTCTCAGTTTTTGGAGACTCGTATGAGGAATGTCTTCAGCATTTGGATAAGGTACTTGAGCGCTGCAAGGAAACCAATCTAGTCCTAAATTGGGAGAAGTGCCACTTTATGGTCACCGAAGAAGTGGTTTTGGGCCACAAGATATCAAGTGGAGGGCTAGAAGTTGACAAGGCTAAGCTAGAGGTAATTGACAAGCTTCCCTATCCTATGACAGTTAAAGGCGTTCGAAGTTTCCTTGGCCATGCCGGATTTTATCGAAGATTCATCAAAGACTTCTCCAAAATCACCAAGCCTCTTTGCCAGCTATTGGAGAAGGATGCACCATTTATCTTTGATGAGGCATGCAAGCTAGCATTCAACACTCTGAAGACAGCACTAATTTCTGCACCGATCATCATATCACCCGATTGGGAGCTATCATTCGAGATTATGTGCGATGCAAGTGACTACGCAATTGGGGCGGTACTTGGCCAAAAGAAAGCCAAAGGATTTCATGCTATTTATTATGCCAGTCGTACTCTAGACGATGCCCAGATCAACTATGCGACTACAGAGAAGGAGTTCCTAGCTGTGGTCTTTGCACTTGACAAGTTCCGAGCTTACCTACTTGGTAGCAAGGTAATTGTGTACACAGATCATGCAGCAATTCGCTACCTCTTCACCAAGAAGGACGCAAAGCCAAGGCTCATCCGATGGATCCTCCTCCTCCAAGAATTCAACATTGAGATTCGGGATCGAAAAGGCGCAGACAACCCAGTAGCTGACCATCTCTCACGCCTTGATAACCCGTTGGTAACATCTTTTGCCCCAATTAATGAGTTTTTTCCTGATGAACAACTATATGCTTTAGATGTGGTTTCAATCCCTTGGTACGCTGATTTTGTGAACTATCTTGTAAGTAAGATCATGCCGCCTAACATGTCTTCCGACCAGAGGAAGAGATTTTTACATGATGTCAGGTTTTACATATGGGATGAACCTTATCTCTTTAAACAAGGAAAAGACCAACTTTTGCGGAGATGCGTGCCCCAAGAAGAGCAAGAGCTCATTCTCCACCACTGTCACAACTCCCCTTATGGAGGACATTTTGCAGGGGAACGCACTGCCGCCAAGGTGCTACAAAGTGGATTCTATTGGCCGACGTTGTTTAAAGATGCTGCCGGATTTGTACGCAAGTGTGATCGATGTCAACGAATGGGAAATATTTCTCGTCGGCATGAGATGCCACAAACGGGCATCATGGAAGTTGAAATATTTGACGTGTGGG
Source organism: Hypericum perforatum (assembly GCA_012979155.1). Lineage (NCBI taxonomy): Eukaryota > Viridiplantae > Streptophyta > Magnoliopsida > Malpighiales > Hypericaceae > Hypericum > Hypericum perforatum. The sequence continues at coordinate 58,670 of SOPF01026428.1, read as the reverse complement.
GTATTGACTTTATGGGTCCTTTTATTCCATCTGATCGTAATCTTTATATTCTTCTTGCAGTCGACTATGTATCCAAATGGGTTGAAGCCGTAGCACTACCGACCAATGATGCAAAAGTAGTAATCAAGTTCTTGCAAAGGAACATTTTCAGTCGGTTTGGTGTTCCTCGAATTCTCATAAGCGATGGTGGCAAGCATTTCCGCAACAACCTGCTTGCAAATGCATTGGTAAGGTATGGAGTTAAGCACAAGATCGGCACAGCTTACCACCCTCAGACTAGTGGACAGGTTGAGGTTTCTAACTGGGAAATCAAAAGAATCTTGGAGGTAACGGTAAACTCTTCACGAAAGGATTGGTCTAGCAGATTGAACGATGCACTTTGGGCATACCGGACAGCGTACAAGACCCCTATTGGGATGTCACCGTACCAGCTCATTTATGGGAAAACATGCCATCTTCCAGTCGAGTTGGAGCATAAGGCATATTGGGCCCTTCGTCGGATGAACTTCAATCTTGAGAAGGCTGGAGAAAAGAGGATGCTACAACTTGAAGAAATGGATGAGTTTCGATTAGGAGCTTTTGAAAGTGCACGACTCTACAAAGAACGGACCAAGAAGATGCATGATAAAAAGATCCTTCATCGTGAGTTTTCAGTAGGTCAACAAGTATTATTGTATAACTCACGTCTAAAACTCTTTCCAGGTAAGCTCAAGTCTAGGTGGACCGGCCCATACACAATAATTGCTATCTCGCCGCATGGTGCAATCCAAATCCGTAACGATGACACAAAAGAAGAATTCAAGGTCAACGGGCAACGCTTGAAGATATATCTGGGTGATAAAGTAGATACACAAGAATCTTGCACGGACCTTGTGGAACTATCTCAATAGAACTCTACGACCGTCAAGCTAACGACGTTAACTTAGAACTACACTTTTCTCTCAAATTCTTTTAAATTTTTTGAGTCACTCGTCCGAGTTTTCCCGAGTTTGTGGGTTTCTAGGGGAATGTACAAAGGGTTACCCTCGAAAAATATGTTATTTGTTTTGGTTTTGCAGAGCAACAATCAGCCCGGGAGCAAAAATTGGAAGAGAAGCAGAATTAGACCCCAGCGTACGTTGGCCAAGCCAACGTACGCTGGGGCTGCTCAGGGGAAAACGGCAGAGAGCGACCCCAACGTACGCTGGCCTAGCCAACGTACGCTGGGGTTGCTCGGGAGAAAGAGGCAGAAAGCAACCCCAACGTACGCTGGCCTAGCCAACGTACGCTGGGGTTCGACGGGGGAAGGAACAGAAAGGGACCCCAACGTACGCTGGCCGAGCCAACGTACGCTGGGGGTCGAATTTTCTCTTAAAATTGCCAACTCTTCTCCTCTTCTCCTCACTTCTTCCTTTCCTCCAAACATTCATCCAAACTCTCCCAAAAAGAAAAACCCTTAACCCAATTTGTTTTGCAGGTTTCGAGCTCATCCGTCGACGAATTCAAGATCCGACAACTGGGTTTTGCTCCCCTTTCCGAGGCCTTCGAATTGATCCAAACAATTTGACATGGGCAAGGAAGCTTCAAACAAACGTCGCCGAGGTGCAAAGGAGCCAGGCGAGATTTCACGCGCGTCTCGGCAGATCAACTTAACCCAAAGGTATGATGCTCCTTTCCCGATACATGAAGAATGGGAGGGGGAGAGATTTAAGAAATTTGATAATTGTCGATTCATAGGATATCAATTGATCGATTGGGATGAAATGAGAAGGGCGGGTTGTGATGATGAACTTCGAGAGGCTATAGCTGCCCTAGGTTGGGAATTTTTCTCTGATACAGTCGTTAAGACTAATCCTGCTGCTGTTGTCGAGTTTTATAGCACTGTGGTTGTTGCCCCGAATAACTCCTCATTTACTGCACGTATACATGGCAAGAAAATAACTGTAAATGAGGATGTGCTAGTTGACTTGATTAAGATTAATCGGGGGGGAGCTGGTATAACTTTTTCTGGTGATTCTGCTCCACACGTTGCTTGGCAAGAACTTACGGGTTTGCCTCGCTATAAGACACAATCACCAGCCATCCTTATTAAAGATATACACTGGTGTATCTTTCATCATTTTATGGCTGGGTGTTTTAGTGCACAGTTTGAGAGTAGCAAAATCACAAAGCAACAATTATATGCTATAGCTTGTGCACAAAACCATCGTAGGTTTGACACATTTGGGTTAATTGTTGATGTGATTAAGCGTACCTTAGATTTGCCTAACCCCCGTTGGCTAGGGCTTGGCCATATTGTTGCTATGCTTGTTCGTGAGTTTGTTGCAGATCCGCCGATCAATGAAAACATGATCAACCCATCGGAAATTGATCGTGATCAACTGTTTAAGTGGCATTTAATGTCAAAGACTGGCACAGTTGAACAGGGCACCAGGGAATATGCGATCATTCCCTACATTGATCGCGAGGGTGTCCGGAACCGTTTATTGCAAGAAGAAAATGTTCAACTTCCAGAGCAGCAAGCAAGCATCAACAATCTAGCCCAGCGAATCACTGACCTCGAAGTCGAAGTGCGGAACAATGCAGAGGAACAGGCAGCTCGCTGGCAGATATATCAGGAGGATCAGGCCTACAACCGCGCTCAATGGGAATGGCTCCGGAATCACCTCCAACCTCCACCAGAACAATGATCACAGTCTTTTTCTTCTCCTTACTTTGCTTTATTTTTATTTTCAATTATTAGATTGTCTTTGATTTGTTATTTTTATTTACTATTTTGTATGTTTTTCTTCACACATTGAGGACAATGTGTCTTCTAAGTGTGGGGGTATGTGTGTGTTTATGTTTTGTTATTTGTGTTTATCTTGTTATGTTTATGATTTTTGTTACTTGTGTTGATCTTGTTGATCTTGCTGTGCCTGTCTCTCTTCTTATTGTGGTTGTTATTTTCTATGTATGCATGTGATCGAGTCTGTTTTGTGTGTGTTTTGTGTTTTTGATTGAAGTGTGTTAGAGTCTTTTGCAAATGATGAAACAATCCTCAGATGTTTTGAACTTCTCGTCATAAGAAAAACCCCATATCATGCATTCAACAGTCTTGAGCAATATGAATTTTTAGACATAAGCTATTATATCCTCGCTCATTTAGGCTAGTCGTTACGCTAGGTAGACTAGACTAGTGAATTAACGAGTGACCTTGTGAGATTTTGAGCCGAAGGCAAGGACAATCCGTCTTTATTTTATTCATGAGATGTGTGCTTCGTTTGAGCGATGGAGGTGTTAAATGATTACCTTTCATAACTCAATAAGGTAGAAAGTGTCGAGGGCAAATTTTGCTATAAGCCTAGGGCCTTAGAGCCAAAAACCTGATCTTATCCGTTGCATACCCCATTGAGCTTGAACCTATTCATTGAAATATTATATGTAAGCTACTATATAACCCTTCCTCATGAACTTTCCCACCTTTGACTATCCGTCCGAGGAAGCTTTAGGATTACATCTTCGGGAAATTTATGTAAGGGTTCTTATTGTAGTATAGCTTGGGGGTGTCTTACCATATAAGGGTTTCGGGTAGTTAAGACCACGAAAGTGTAATAACTTGGCTTGCAAAAAAAAAGAAAAGAGAAACCTTGTGCTTAAAAAAAAAAAAAAAAAAAAGAGAAAAAGAAAGTGGAAAGATGGAAAAGCATAAAAGTAAAAAAAAAATCAATGGAAAGTTTGGAAAGACAAGTTAAGCACAAGGAGCAAAAGTAAGCAAGTCATAAAAGAAAGCTGGTCTTTAGGAGTTGGGTTACATCGGGATGAGTGATAATGATGAGGTGAGACGTGTAGAATAGACGAGAGGTAGAATTTTGTAAATAAGCTCCTCGGATTGGGTGGTTTAGCCACTGCCCATGCTTATATCCTCACCTTTACCTTTAGCCCAATTACAACCCAATAAAAGTCCCTCCTATGACATGATCTACTTTGTTTCGAGTGTGTTTTGGTATGATTTTTTAACACTTTTAGACCTTGAATGTGCACACGAGAGTAGGATAGTTGACTACCATACATTTGTGAGTTTAAATCAATCCTATCCTACGAGTGGTTAACTCTCTAGTCCGGAACACTTGGTGTAAAAACTTGATTAAATGATTGAGGGTATAATAGCCTATTGCTTTTGTATTCACCTTGCTCAAGGTTGTGATGTGTGTGCTTGTGGGGATGATTTTGTGATGAAGGTTCAATTTCTGATGGCACCACTTGTTGGTTTTCTGATGCACCTTCCTTGGGGACAAGGAAGGAAGTAAGTGTGGGGGTGTGTGATGCATGTGAGAACATGCATCCGTTTAGCTTTAGTTTATGTCGTTTTGTCACATTTTAGGAAGTGTTAAGTTGAGTCTTGTCTATGTTTTGTTTCATTTTGATTAATTGGTCAAGGAGAAGATTACCTATTGTTTTGGTGTGTTTTGTAGGTATTTGGAGCATCTTGGGAGCTAAGGCAAGGATCGGTGGACATAGGCGATGAGTCGAGCTGAAATTCGGAAGTTTGAAGGCAATTGTGAGTTGGGGCAGATTACTACCCCAACGTACGCTGGTCAGGCCAGCGTACGTTGGCCTTGCTCGGGAAGTTTTGCTCGGGAGGCAGAGAGCAACCCCAACGTACGCTGGCTAGGCCAACGTACGCTGGGGGTGCTCGGACAAAAAGAAGATAGAGGCAGAGAGCAACCCCAACGTACGCTGGCCTAGCCAACGTACGCTGAGGTTCGACAGCCAACATATAGAATTGCTTCACCAAACTTCCCACTTACCTTTGTCTACACTTTTGAGGTGGAAAGCAACTTGGAGGAGGACAAGACAAGGTGGAAGCTGCAGGAGAACTCACTTGGGGAGGGGAAGAAGAGGAAGAACTAGTTTTAGTTAAGAACTCTCCAAGACAAAAACATTAGTTGTTAGTTTTTACTTTGTGTTCTTGAATTGATCTTGAGGATATTGTAACATTGGATTCGATATAATCAAGGTACTTTTATTGTCTTCTTTGATTGCAAGTTTATCTTTATATTTGAAGTTCTTATTTAAGATAGATCAATGAATGCTTATATTTTGATCAAGGATGACAACTTGGTTTAGATTGTAGCCTTCATTCGTTTATTGGAGAAAAACTTGATATTGCTAATGAATCTAGGCCTGACAAACTTGGATTTATAATCGATATTGAGATTTTAGCACAATAGTATTAGATCATCAACCCAACGATCCATTCGCTTAGCTTAAGATTTAAGGATACATCATCTAGTACTTGACGAACAAATCCGTTTTCTATTCCCTGTGGAGACGATCTAACCTATCACTATATTACTTGTGCGATCGTGTATCCTTGCACGTATTTTGATCCAACTTTGGACGCATCAAGAGTCAGTAGAGAAATTTCTGGTGCATTTCCAGAAGGCAAAGAATAGGTGTCAAATAAACTTATCCGAAGCAGAACTTGCATCATTAGCAGTGCATGGTCTTCGCTTCAACTTATATGATAGGTTAGGGATTGAAAAATTTTAGGATCTAGCCGACCTAACGCAGAAAGTAATAGTGGCTGAGTAACTCATCAATGAGAAGGAAATGAGGGTTGCCTCCTCCAAGGGAACTTACTCTTATGATCCTACACTAGAAATTGATCACCTTGATAATGGATGAGGCTGGGGCAATGAAGACATTGTTGAGGAGATGGTAGTAGAAATTATCCCAGGAAAGCCATATGAATATAAGAGCCTTATCCCAAAGAAGGTGATAGTGCCTTATGAGTTTGTATGTTAAAGAGCTCAAAGTAACCAATCTAGGAACTTTGGTGACAGCGGGAAGGCATATTCCTTCGATGTAACTAAGGTAGACGAGATCTTTGACAATTTCTTAAAAAATGGTCAGATCATCTTACCCAAGGGCCATAAGATCCCTGATGAGAAGGAACTCAAATCAATGAAGTTATGTAAGTTGCATGTAAGCAAGTCACATAATACCACTAATTGTGTAGTTTTTTGTAACCAAATACAATAGGTGATCAAGGATGGATGATTAAAGTTCGATAAAGATCAACCAAAGGTACAATTTGTAGATAATATTGCTATGGTCAGCCTAAAGAAAGATCTAGAGGAAGGTCACAAGCAAAGCCAGCTACCTATGGAGGACCTGAGAGAGGTCCAAGGAAAGAAGAGAAGGCAAGATACACTCACGAGGCAAAACTCTCAGAGAGAAAATAAAAGGACTATCGACAAACACTTAGGTGATAAGACACCTCAAAGACCCACTCCTCAAGGTACTTTACACGCCACTTTCAGGGGATAGTTTTAACCTAGCTCCCTTAGAAGGGTAACTCCCGCGAGGGACTTAAGAGACATGCTCAGTAGAAAACTCGAGGGGCAACCCCCCCAAAGACCTCAAGGAGGCTCTCATGAAGAAAAGAGTACAACGAAGCCAAAAAGAAGAGTTTAAAACCAAAGTAATGGAAAGAGTTAACAATTAACTAGAGCACAAGGTCTTTGGGCAAAGATGCGTTCAAAGTCCTGATCCCTATGTAAAGGTAGACTTGAATATGAGCCCTTATACTTTTGACATTGATGGTAAAGGAGAGGATGCACGCAAACCTCTCCAAGCACTTACTCGAACCCATAAGCATCATATTGAGAGGAAAGTCCAAGCTGAGAGACAAATGGCTCTTGATCTTGAAAGACTATTAGACAAAAGAAAAGTATGGATTAAGGAACAAGAAGTACTTCAGACCATGCCTCTTATTAGCCAATCAAAGGTTGAGTCATATGAAGCTAAACAACCAAGGAAGAATCAGAGAGAGGGGTTACGTCTCCTACCAACAAGCTAGGGAGTCCTTAGAGAACCAAAATCAGGCTATCCTAGCGAATATGCAAAGACCAACCCAAAATTACCATAGGAACTACCCCTATGAGAGGTCCAATTAGAAAGGTTTGGATACCATGTGTCGGTAAAGATGTATCTCCCAACATCACTACTCTGGAAAGAAGGGCTTCCTCAAGATCAAGTAGTACCATAGAGGAGAAGAGATCCAAATAAAGCAACAAATTGACCATGGGCAGTCATAAGGGAAGGAGAAGTAGTGATGCAACCTCCCTAAAGACATGTGGTCTAATACTTCATGATGATCAAGATGACAAGATAAACTGGCCCTATCAGATATAGTAGTGAGGACCAAGAGCTAAGTCATGAGAAGGAGAAACAGACTCAAAAGAGCAAGGAAGTTCAAGACAATGAAGATGAGTAAAGCAAAGAACCACTCATATCAGATATCAATAATGAAGAATATCGTTGGTTACAGAAGCTTAAGGATGAAGACCTGATAAAGATCTTAGGGGACAATAGTGATACCCCAGAAGGAAATTTGGAGAAATTGGACCTAGGAGATAACATGAGCAAGGACGACCTTAGTGGAGATGACCGTGATTTTTCGGTCAATATGGTCTTTACCTTATCGGCCATATTTGGTCCTAAAATAAGACAAGTGACTCATTTCAAAGAAGATGTGATAGAGGAGGGTATGATCGAGCTAGAAATTGGGAATAAGTCACTCACCATTCCCTGCATCAAAGAGTAGAGCAAGAACATCACCTTGCCTAGGCTAACCTAAAAGATGTGTGAGCACTTAAAGCCACTTTATATATCGGCCAACATCTTTAGTAGGCCAATCAAGAGGATACTTGTTGACAATGGAGCTGTCGTCAACATAATGCCATATTTCCTATTGAAGAAGCTGAACAAGGAAGATAAAAAATTAGCACCAACGGACATGATGATGACCAACTTTGCCAGAAAGACCACTTGACCATTGGAATTCCTTACGGTAGAGATCACTATAGGATTAGTCACCCGAAAAGTGATCTTTTATATGATCAAGCCAAAGACCTCATACAACACTCTACTAGGAAGGGATTAGATATACACCGAACATGTGATTCTATCCTCCCTTCATCAATTCTTAATACAATAGAGACCAAATGGTAAAGTAGAGACGGTGTTGGCCGATAAAGATCCCTTAAAAGTAGCCACCAATTGCATCAAAGTGGCCTTTTACGACGATTCTATTGTCCTGAGCAGTATTGCCTAAAGCAGCATAGATGGTAGTGTAGCTGGATACGCAAGTTTAGTGGAAAGAGAAATCTCCTCTCTGAACTGACTTATGAATGTGACCCCTAAAAGGTAAGCCCTTAGGCTTACCTTTCGAGACTAATTTGAAGGAAGAGCTGGCAAGGTGGTCGGAGGTCTACACCTTATCTCAGCATTAAGCCGTCGAGTTCATCTTCGAGGATGAAGGCCAAGACCCCCTGGAAAGATTAAAGATGAGTGACCTTCATCCAGCCCTTGATAAACTCGATAATACCAAGGCCGAAGTGAAGGATTCTCTAAAAGAAATACTCCTACCCACAAAGAGAGGAGGCTAGCTCATTTTCATCAGTGAATGGCTTCCTCCAGACTTTGAGAAAGACCTAGTCTCACTACTAACTGAGTACCAAGATTGTTTCGCTTAGGACTACGACGAGATGCCAGGTCTTGATTGGACCCTCATAAAATACCAACTCCCGATAAAGCTAGGTTATCAACCTTATCAACAACCTATGAGGAAGATGATACCCGAGGTAGTATAAAAGGTAAAGCAAGAGGTAGATAAACTCTTAGGAGCCGGCTTTATCAGGAAGGCTGCATACGTCAAATGACTCTCTAACATTATTCTAGTTGTCAAGAAGAGTGGAAATATTAGAGTGTGCATCGACTTCAGAGATCTCAATGTTGCAATACCTAAAGATGAGTATCAGATACCCATAGCAGACATGCTCATAGATGCCTCTGCCGACTACAAATTTCTAAGCTTTATGGATGGCCATTCGGGCTACAACCAGATCTACCTCACTAAGGAAAATATTCACAAGACAGCATTCTGTTGTCCAAGCTCAATCGGCATATTTGAATGTGTTATGATGCCATTTGAGTTGAAGAATGCCAGAGCAACGTACCAAAAGGGGATGTATCTTATATTTCCAGACTTCATAGGTCAATTTTTGGAAGTGTATATAAATGACATTGTAGTTAAGTCACATAGCTACTGTGAACACTTAGACCATTTGAAGTTGTCATTTAAAAGGATGTGAAAGTATTAATTAAAGATGAACCCTTTAAAATGAGCTTTTGGCATCTCAACAGATAATTTCTTGGGGTTCCTTGTCCACCAGAAGGAATCTAAATAGATGAAATAAAATTAAAGCAATCCAATAAGCACGACCTCCTCGATCTAAGAAGGAACTACAGTGCTTCCTAGGACATATCAATTTCTTAAGGAGGTTTATTTCAAATACTGTCAGTCAAACTTGGTGTTTTTCCAACCTCCTTAGCTTAAGAGGGAGAGAATTTATATGGGAAGACAAGAACCAACAAGTTTTCGATGAGCTTAAGGAGTACTTAACCACTCCCCCAGTAGTGACTCCACCATCCCATAAGTGACCATTGTTATTATACATCTCGACTGCTTATGACTCAGTTGGGTGTCTATTAGCCCAAGAGAATGAGGAAGGGAAAGAGCAAGCAGTTTATTACCTAAGTCGATCGCTCCTGACACCAAGATCAGATACCCATCTATTGAAAAGCTATGCTTAAGCTTGTTCTTTCCTTGTAGGAAGCTTAGGTAATATTTGTTGCCAACCCAGGTGAAAGTAATTGCGCAAGCCAATGTTATCAAGCACCTGCTCTCAGGATCCATCATGAGGGGAAGGCTAGATAAATGGGCTCTAGACCTAGTCAAGTTCAACCTCATCTTCGTACCTTAATAGGTTGTGAAAGGCCAAGCTTTGGCCAATTTCTTGGCTGATCACCCATGCCAAAGTACCTCAGCTAACATGCTAGTATATGTCAGGGTGATAGCAAGGAAACCATGGTCCTTATGGTTCGATGGGTCAAGAACAAAGGAGTAAACATGGGATGGCTTTGTAATCAAATCTCCATATGGTGTTAAGACGAAAGCCTCTTTTCTTCTCGACTTCCCTTGTACTAATAACTAAGCTGAATACAAGGCATTATTACTTAGGTTGCTTGCCTTGAAGGACCTAGGAGCAAAAATCATGTGGATATATGGAGACTCTTTATTGGTGGTTAACCAAGTCACAAGAGAGTTCAAATATGGATGTGATGGGTTTCAAGTCTGCCGGGACGTGGCTTGCTCGTTATTGAGAGGCTTTGAGGAAGCCTTCATCAAGTTTGTGGTCTGTAATAAGAACTTTGAGGCTAATAGGTTGGCGCAGACCAGCTTTGGTTTTTAGATCTTGAATAGGTTCAGCTCTGTCCTTGTGAAAGTAAGAGCAACCTTGGTACTTTGTGAAGTTGAAGACCTATTCAAAGAATGTCAAAAACTTGAAGTAGGAGAAATACAATTAGATAGAGACTCGAGGCAGGAGTACATTGACTACTTCAAGGATCCTGCCTCCTACTTGATAGGTCATTCAAAGCCAAAGCACTCAACTTTGAGTACATCAATGATAGGCTCTATAGGAGAATAGTCGATGGCTTACTCTTAGTGTGTCCAAGTCCATAAGAGGCCATGCTGGCAATGGCCAAGGTGCATGAAGACATATATGGTGCTCATCAATCAGGGATTAAGATAAGATGGATAATACATTACTACGGCTTCTTCTGGCTGAGTATGCAAAAGACTATATCAACTATGCAAAAGGGTGTCAAGAGTGTAAAAAACATGGCCATATTCAGCGCTCTGTGGTAGACAAGTTCCATCCAATAGTTAAACCTTGGCCTTTTCGAGGATGGGTTGTCGACGTGATAGGAAAATTCACCTAGCCTCTACTAAAGGACATTGCTTCATATTAGCTACCACTGACTACTTTACCAAGTGGGTAGAAGCAATTCCCATGAAGGTGGTCAATCAGGAGACCGTAATCCAATTCTTCAAAGAATACATCATTCATCGATTTGGACTGCCAGAGACCATCACCACTGATTAGGCGACCATGTTTATAGAGACGAAATCCAAGCATTCACGAAGGACATGGAGTTTAAAATCATCCATTCTACACCTTACTATACTCAAGAAAATGGTCAAGCAGAGGCCACTAACAAGATCCTGAAAAGGTGTATCGAGAAGTCCATGAAAGAATAACCTAGGACATGGCACCTAGCCTAATCTGAGGCTCTATGGGCATTTTGCACCTCAAAGAAGGGGCTACAAGGAATTCCCCCTTCATATTGGCTTATGGACATGATGCTATGATATCACTAGAGCTTACAATAGCATCACTAAGGAAGGCCGAGCAAACACATCTATCCAACTTAGATTATAATATTGCAATGCTATCCACTCTAGAAGATCTCCCTGAAGAAAGACTCAAAGCTTTATACGTCATCTTACAATAGAAGAGGGTCATAGAGAAAGGATACAACAAGAGAGTCTGGGAGAAGCATTTTGAAATAGGTGACTTGGTTTGGAAGGTCATATTGCCTATAGGGCGAAAAGACCCCGACTACAGAAAATGGTCCCCCAACTGAGAAGGACCTTATAAAGTGCACGACGTCCTTAAGAATGATTTGTATCGGTTATCAAATATTAATGGAGAAGTGCATCCAAAACCTATCAATGGGCTATACCTCAAGCCATAAGTGCCTAGCATGTGGGATGTGATAGACGACAACTTGTTTAAGGAGTATGCCCAGGAGCATGAACATAAAATGTAATCAAGACCCTATTTGGACAAGACATACAAGGACGGAGCAATTTCTTGCCACTCTAATCTTGGCCGAATATAGCCTAAGGCTCACAATGTATAGCTTGGCCAACCTCGGCCTCACCATTCTATTAGTTTAGCTGACCACGGCCTCAAGATCGCGATGCTTGGCTTGGCTAACCTCGACCTTACATGGTGACCCTTCTCACTCCAATGATTCGAAATGTCACCATATGGGAGGCATTGTTGGAGCCAAAATAAAAATACCCTTTCGAGAGTTAAAATGGATATTTGCCCTCCTTAGACTGACTTGTCTGATAATGTTTGCCCTCCTTGGAGTGACCACCACAAATATTTGCCCTTCCAAGAGTGACTTGTCTGATAAAGTTTTACCTCTTTGGAGTGACTACCACAAATATTTACCCTTTTAAGAGTGATTTGTTCGATGATATTTGCCCTTGGAGGAGTTATTAATCCGACATTTTTGCCCTCCCAAGAGGCATTATTGCATGCATTTTTCCTTGTCTAAGGAAGATGTTCGGTCGATCTCGAGCCCTCAGTGGGTGAGGTACCTCAGCTCCTCGACAAAGCATAAAGAGGGGCATTCGGCCTTTCAACGGGTAAAGTGTCCTAGAGCCTCTGAAAAGCAGAAGGTGTCAACACCTTGCCTAGTGACACCTAGAGCTTCCAAAAAGCAGAAGGTATCTGGCTAGAGACACCTAGAGCCTCCGAAAACCAAATAGTGTCAATACCTTGCCTAGCGACACCTAGAGCTTCCAAAAAGCGAAAGCTGTCAACACTTTGGCTAGTGACACCTAGAGTTTCCGAGAAGCAGAAAGTGCCAACACCTTGGCTAGCGACACCAAGAGCTTCCAAAAAGCAAAAAAGGTGTCATGACGTTGCCTAGTGACACCTTGGGCTTCCAAAGGCAAAGGGTGTCATTACCTTGCCTAGTGACACATTGGGCTTCCAAAAAGTGAAGGGTCTCAAGACTTTGCCTAGTGACACCTAAAGCTTTCGAAAAGCAAAAGGTGTCATGACTTTGCCTAGTGACGCTTGGAAGTTCCAAAAAGTAAAGGGTGTCATGACCTTTGCCTAGTGACATGCAAAAACTTTGAAAAATTTGTTTTCGGCTAATCACATTCGCTTGACGAGCCGTGTTAAGAGACCATATGCGGTCGGTCTCCTGATAGAGGAGATGATAAACTTGGACTCCAAATTAGTCAGAGAAGATAAGTCCTAGTGAACTTAGGATAAATATTTTGTTTGAATAAAAAAAATGTCATCAAGCTAGGCATTGAAGAAGTTTGAGTGCAAGTAGAAGATGGAGTACTATGCCTATATATATAAAGGACGTCTGATGAAGGCAGAAAGGATCTATCCATCATCAACCACATACAAATCAACTCAAGCGAATTTTATCGTACTTTAGGCAGTAGTTAGGAGTAGAAGTAGTCTGGCTCTGGCCACCCTTTTTTACTCGTAGTTAAGTCAACCTTGGGGCAAGCCTCTTGAGCCATCACGAGATCGATCTTGACTCTCAATACTGTTTTCACCTAACAAGATGATGAAGTACTTATAGAATATTTCAATTCTCATATCGTGCAAGTAGCTTATGAACATAATTTTAGAGATGGTGATCTCCATCTTTGGCTCAAATACACACAAGGCCACTCATTAATTTTCAAGTCAACCCCAGAAAGGAGACCACAAGTTAAAATAAGGAATAGTAAATAAATTATGCATTTCTAACGCTTACAACTGGGTTTAGATTCCTAAATGGTGTAGGTGTTCATCTTATGATAAGAAATCAAAATTTTTTTGGGGTCAAATTTATAAGAAGAATGCAAAAACACAACCTAAACACAAGCGGCAAGCCTAATCAAGCAAGTTCCTAGATAGAACTCCTCCCACACTTGAATGATACATTGTACTGAATGTTAAAAAGGCTAGAAAAAGAATTAGACAATAAATAAATGAATGACGTGGTAACCTCCTTGATTAACCCAGTCTCAAAACATTTCAATCCCAAACACAAACAATACCTCCATGGTCACGATGTAGAAAATGATTGAAGACCAAACAAATCAAACACATGGAAACATTGGAGGAGAGTGTAAGGGACATCCTTGACATTGGGGGTATTGAAGGGAGGGTGCAGTCGAAAGTGGGCAAAAATTGCTCTATTGCTAGAGCAGCCGCCCGATAGTTTTAGGGCAATTGCCACCTTTAACTAATGCATGCTTCCCAGTTGTGATGATACGAGAGGTCATCAACACAAAATTAATAAATCACCATAAGGGCGATAACTCTCGGGGATGGGGATTTCTTCTTCTACCACCTACATACAAAATAAAAAAACATAAAATGTATTAATTTTTGTTCTTAGCTTGACATTCTTCTCTTCTTCAAAAGATTCGGCGGGGTAAGAATGAATTGGGAGCTTGTCACGATTCAAACTCAGATAGTGATAGACGTTAGATTTTAACTCTCTAATCACACAAAAATCCAGCTAGTCTTAAACACTTCCAAATTCTTACTATTTTTAAAGCACTAAACATATACTTAAAACTTAAATAATTTTTTATTTTAAATATCAAATTTAGAAACATAAAACACAAATTTAACATTATTAACACATATCTATATGTGCTTATTAATAATGCATTCTCAGGACCAATGATGAATCATATGACTACGGAGCTTCTAGATCAAATTGAAAAGCACAAACTAGAAACTTCAAGACTACTTTCAAAGAAAAAGTGGCCTAGATACGATTAGAATAGATCTCTCGAGCATTACAACTCATGTACATAACATCTAAAATAGGTGAGAGGGAGTGAGTATTTTGAAGCACTCGTAAGCAAGTAGAACATAACATATCAGTTAATACTGATACATGTAGGAAAAGCAAAACTTCATTATGTGCCACATAATTCAAGACAATAGTAATATGTATACTAATCATATGACCATGCATATACACAAAAATGTGGGCAATCTACGTGAGATCCCATACCATCACACAACTTGTCCATAAACATAAAAACATATAGTCAACAAATGGTGAGCTCTAAATAGGTTTAGATAGGCCACTTCCTCATTAGCACACCAATATTCTCATGGCCATCATGCCTTCGATCATAATCATATACAAAACATATAGTAGTAAACTATGATCTTTGCAAACTAAGAACTCATAGACTAACATCCTCAGTTAACATGAGAAAACTTGTCCATTTCTAACCGAAAACAAACATAGCATACACATCACACAATAAAAGGTCCACGACTATATCCAATAAAAATGGACATGTCATATACTTACAAATTGGCTATATGCTAGGATTCACATATTCGTTAGCTAGCCACACATGTGCCACATAGATCACAAACAATTCTAGGTATGAGCAAATATATCAAGTAAGCACAAGATCATTGACAAATTTTTTATGCATGTGATGCACATATTTAAACCTGAAACCTGCACATGATAACTTTGTTTTACGCATGCATGACCTTGAGTCTATTAGGACCCTTGTACACGCAGGGGATCTAGGGAGAAAGCTTGGCTCATGTCAGGCTATTAGCAGCCGCCAACCAGTTAAAAGTCAATTTTTCCATACTTCTCTATTATTCAAGTTTTGATCCTATTTTGATTTTAGACAACTTTGGCTCCTGTTTTGGCCCTAGAACATTATATGTTATTCTATTTTCTTATTCTGAGCATCTTGTGATTGACCGTTAAGACTTTTATTTAAGAATGAACTCTAGTTTTTCTATTATCTTTGGTGAGTTTGCTTGGATATATAAGCAATTAGCCCAATGGTTGAGGAGATGGAAATTACTCTAGCTTTTGGAGACTTTAGAGGATTTCATCAAAGAATAAATTGTAAATGATTTTCTTGAGATTAAAGGCTTTATCATCATGACTAAGCTTTCTTTATCTCTCCCTTGTTAATTATCCTTATGGTTTTGGTATAAAAACAAAGATAAGATATATTATAAAGGGGCTTAATTGTAGTTAAAAGAATGTTGGGCTAAGTGTCAGTCGCACACTCCTTCCATGTTGACTTAGATAGTCTCTAGCATTGTATCTTACGACTACATCTATTTTCTCTCACAACTATGACCATCACACTAAAAACCTAGCTCTAAGGACTTTTAGTAAAAGCATCACAAATATGTTACTAAGCCAAGTTGTAATCCTTACCTAAAAGTTGTGACTACCAAAACTTAACATTTATAGACCTAACTCCTTAATGCTCCACCCTAAGGCCTACTAAAAACCTTCATTTATGGCTAAGTCCTTATCTAAGTACATAGTCATGTAGTTTGGCTTTTTGGCACTCCTTTTTATTGTAACTAGCTCTAGTTACCATGAAGGTCCAATGGTGGTCACATAACCTAAAGTATAAAGTCCTCTTATTGGCACACACTTTAATCATTAGCCTAATCAACACCAAGCTTTTTACGGGTGAACTCAAGGCACCCAAATCCAAAGGAGAACTATTCATACCTAGTCATTTTTTTGAAAACAATATGTATGCTAAAAAATAATGTCATAAAAGTAATTAAGAAAATGGAAAGAGAGAACTTAGTTATATTGATGAGCTACTCAATTTGATTTTGACATCAATTCCTTGCTTTCAAAGCTCCTTGTTCATTATAAAACCCTAGCTTTTTAGTCTAAGTTTAAACTCTGAGTTGGATGAGAGGGGTATTTATTATGCAAGTGTCTTCTCAACTCTAAAAATATAAAACATTATCTAAATAACCATAAAATGTCAAAATTCCTTGGGAAAAATTATAGATTATATTGTTTAGTATAAGTAGCATCGAAAAGCTAAGCAAATAGGGCAATTTTAGAACTTTTATGCCAACTAGAATACATGGCATTTGAGCGGTGCTTAAGATGTTATCCTATAGTGATTTCACAGTTCATAACATTCTTCATGAAATCAACCTACTAGGTGTCAAATGCTCGCATTTCCCTAATCTTCTCCTTCTAGCAGCTAATTCACTACTAGAATTTTAGGCTGTAGCGGGGAAACCTTAGTGGCAGATTAATGGCCACAGAGATCTATTGCGGCAAAAATTATGATATGGTGTATGAAAATATATTGCAGAGAAGACCATTTCCCCTCAAAAACTCTATTACGGCGATATAAATTTCATCGTTGCTATAGGTTTTTAGAGGCGACATATTTTTCTTGGCTAATAATGAATTGTGTGGAAAAAATTGATATCGCGGCTAAAGGTTTCTAGAGGTGATGATATCGTCACTAGAACACTGTAGTTGGACTCACACTCTTTTCGTCGCTATATATATTTAGTGGAGATTGAATCGCCACAAGGACGAACTTCTCTTTAATTTTTACGTAGTAGTTTCAATTAAATCAACATGCTATACTTATATATATATATTGTAAATTTAACAATATTGTAGATTATATATATACGTGTGTGTGTATATATGTGTATAATAGCAAAAAATATAATGAGAGTCATACATATATAGGTTCCATTTCAAGTATATACTAATATTTTCCATGCTCATGTTTTGAACCATATATACATAAAACTAGATTAATATATGTTATCTATTTTTGAATAATAATTAACATTTCAAATTACTATTCGTAATGAATTTTTGTCATCGTACGTAACTTTTTTTTTATCGAAACAACCTAATATGTGGGAATTTACTTGACCGACTATATATTAAACAATATACATTTCTGAGCATATAATATATATATATGTGTATAAATATATATGTATATATTTATTTATTAGACTTCAAACAATATTTAATAAATGAGGAGCATCTTCAAATAATTCAATATGTTTATCATGAACTCTTTTTGATGATTAATTCTATAAAAACTATACATGGACATTTGACGTTTGGTATATTGGCAAAAAAATAGATGTTCTAGGGCGATAAATTAATCAAGGCCGATGCAATAGTCACTTATGATAAAAAGACAAGTACACATTTTTAATACTGCATATGTTTCTTAGTTCTGAAAAAATATTTTTACTCTTTTACATTTAATAAGCAGATTACATGATGCCCATTCTCTATATAATTGTTTTTCCTATCATTATCCAATATCAAATTGAACAACCCATCGATTGAGTCAGGAAAACAAATGATATATATATGTACTAAGTTAAATGCTGAAAATAAATAAATAAAAGAAAAGTTACATCAAAGCCCAACCTAGGGGTGAGCAAATGACCCGAAAACCGTAAATCCGAATAGATTTGGACTAAAAAACTCGAACCAAACTGGAATAAAAAAAATTTTAGTTCGGGTCCAAATTTTAAAAAGATTTGGTTCCCAGGTCGGGTCCGGGTCCAAGCACACAAATACGTTTGGACCCGCCTGGAACTGAAATATATATTTCTAAGCTAATTAAATTATAAATGAGCAATAATAGAAAGAATATAATGATGGAGAGAGTGATAATAACTTTTTATTAATCACCACCAATTTTTGTTACAAAGATGCAACCTGTATTTACAGTCAATACATTAAATTACCTACTAATCTATTCAAACTACATCATGGTGCAAACCAAATAGATCACTATGAGAAAAAAATATTTTATAGATTCATAAACAAACTTACGCATTTGTCATTAACAATACGATAATCTTATTAATACTCACCTAAATAATAGATACATAATTCGAGTCCTACCTAAGGCTGTGAAATATTTATTTATAAGCTTTCTTAAACACTGTTTGTCATTCTAGTTTTATATAATAGGCCTTTTAAGTTGGGCCCAAGCCAGGAAAAAATTAATAGGTCTTCAACCCTTCACTCTTCAATATTAACCAAAGAGGAACGGGGAACCTGCCTCACAGCCTCACAACATTAATAGGCGTGACTGATAAGTGAACCCTAAAACAAAAAATTTCTCACATCTAACGACGTTCTGTCCCTCGCTATCTTCCTTTCCGAACCTCTGCACATCGGGACAAGGTATTCCGTATTCCCTTTATCTTTCTCTCTCCGTGTACATGGCTTACAGCAGCTGTCAGTCGGGGGTCAGGGCAGAGATAAGCCGTAGTTTGATCCTATCTAGTCATCGACATTCTGACCCTCGCCGTCTTCCTTTTGTCCACTTTCTCCAATGTGACTTGCGGAAATCGGCTCTTATTTTATTTTGGGTATGATGTTGATTTTTGTTGGTTTTTATTTGATTTTAAGGTATGGTGTTCTTCGTATTGATTTGCGACAATACATGACTCGGTCATTGGACTATTGTGACTGTTGTCCTCTTTAGAAAGTTCAAGGTTATGGTCCATTAGAAGATTGTACCACTGCGACTGCGAAGAATTTGACTTAAGATTTTGGCTTACATGTTATTTGAATGATTTATATGTGGTATGAAAAGTTTCTTATATTTTTTATGTCCAACACAATTAGGATGAGTGAGAGGACTTGGCATAAGACATATGATCGAAACTCTGACGAATATATGAATGGAATTTTTGAATTTATTACTGTTGCCTTGCGACATCGTCATGCATCAGATGGATATGTGTTATGTCCATGTCGAGATTGTCTAAATCTTAAGTGGCATGAGATACATGTGGTAGCTACACATCTATTAAAAAGGGGATGGCATTTAGTTATACTACATGGGTATATCATGGTGAAAAGTTCTCTGGGGGAATGTGGTGGAATAAAGCACATTCTGGTCATAGTGTTGAAGTTCCATATACTGAAAATGATGATGAACTAGTAGAGGCAATTGGATTAGGGGATAATGCTATCCTTGATGAAGGCGGGAAATTTATGTTGTGTGATCAAGAATTTTGCCCAGCAGCTGCATTGCAGGCTTTTTAAAGGAGGACCCGCTTAAATTTCTGATGAACATTGGTGATTGTTTTCCTATTCCGTGAAGACATTTTGCGAGTAAGTTTTACTAGTTTTATCATTTTTTTGGCCTTGCGCTAAACAGTTGTAGCTCGAAGCTGCTGTATTAGTTGGCATAAAGAAATATTTTTTTCTTCCTTCGGAGTTGTGATAAAGAAATTTTTTTTTCTTCCTTCATCACCTGGTTATTTCAGGGACCATATTAGTTGCTTGAAATTGTAAAGGAAGTCAATGGGACAATGAATGGATCGGTTAAAAAATTTGATTAGAATTAAAATAGATTCATATGAATTTGAACGAAGCACGATTTCTGGAATTTAACAAATTCAAAACTTAGTGACCCATTGGGGAAATATATCAACAAGTAGATGTACGTCCATATTCAATTCAGTTCATTTGTTGACCTGTAGTAGTGTACAATTCTAAGCTTGTCTATGTTGGATATGCAATGACATGTAATCACACGTTCCTAGTATTGGTTGATCAAAGATTCGTCTGTGAAGTTTGGATATAACTATTCATACATGCAGAAACCAAAAGAACACTTCTATTTTTTAAGTATTGACTTCTATTTTTCAAAACTTGGTGACCCTGGGGAAATATATTAGACTACTTAACATACAAAATAGGACATGCATTAATACAATTCACTACCAAAATTTACCTTGTCTTGCCAGAATTGCAAGCGGGGCTATACATGTTACTTGTAAAACATATCAGTTTGCTCCTTCTGCATTTGCCTCCTGCCCAAAGATAAGTTTTGCTTCTGCTGTTGTTAGAAGTTTTTGGTTGTCGGTGAACTTGATTATTCCAAGAGAACTTTCACTATATTTAACATATTAGAGGAATTGGAGGAGGGCAGAATGATGGACTTAGAGGACGTACTTCTGGACTTAGAGGAGGACGTAATGGGGGGTAGTCTGAAGGTCGATATGTTGATGTTATGATATCGCAGCAAGAACCTTCACAGTCACATCTGCCTCTTTCAGTTTATTTATTCAATTTAACATTATTTGAATTATGTTGTTAATTGGGTATGAATTTTTATGTATACTGACAACCCGTATATGTAGAGACAAATTGGTTCCATAAGGATGACGATAGTGGGTTTCGCAACTTACCGTCGGAGACCCATATTAGCCATTCTCTGGACCCTGCTATTACTATGCACAGGGGTGAGGATCATGAGATTGATGCCAATGATATTGATGGTGGTGATGATGAGGATAGTGATGGTGGTCATGACGAGGCGGAAGATGGTGAACATGACACTGATGTCAGCATTAATGATGGTGTTGATCGTCCTCAAAGATGTAAACGAGGCATATATAATTAGATGATCTATAATGACATTTTGTATTTTTTGTTTTAGCGGTGTCATTAATTCTACCTCAATTGGTTTTTAGCAATGATTCTTCACGCGTTCCTTAATTATCGCAAAATTGTTTTAGCGGCGCTATTAATTTTACCTCAATTGGTTTTAGCGAGGGAGTAATGACAGCCTCTATAATATTTTTGCGGCGCTATTGTCGTCACTAATATGCTACCCTATTGCGGTGACTTTTATCACCGCAAATACCTATAGCGGCAACTCTTACGCTGCAATAGCGTTTGGACGGCGGAGATATAGCGGCGAATTCCTGCGAAGAACTTTTTCCCCGCAAAATCACATTTGAGGGGATTTTAAGCTTTTAGCGGCAATTTTTTTTCCCCGCTATATTCCATTATTCTTGTAGTGTAACATATTACTAGCATTTACGAGGTTGTTGTCAATCTCTTGTATTGTTAATCACCCTTTTAACAGCATTCAATGAGTTCTACTTCTAACAAAATCACATCAAATATAATAAAAAGTCACTCCAAGACTTAAATATATGAAAATAATACAAGACTTGATGGAACATAGTAAAAGTGAATAAAAACACAACTAAACACTTACAAAATACATGATAAAACATAAGCGTTTACACACTCATCGAACTCCCACACTTATTTTTTGCTTGTTCTTAAGAAAGTAGCATTAGAAACACAAAATTAATGGTAACCTCAAAATTTTAAATAGGGATAATTACCTTCAAGCCCCTATGGTTTGCCGAAATTACTATTTTAGCCTCTCTTATTTAAAACAATTTAACTCCATTGTTTTATTTTTATTTAACTTCTTAAGGGCCATATCTTTGAGATCGTGATTTTGTTCCTAATGATGGGCTGATGAGATGATCAAATTGCCACTGATTTAAAAAATATTTATGGTATCCTCATCCTCCACTCTACTCCCCTTCCCTCTTCTCTCTCCTCCCCTCCATCCTTTCATATTTACCCCCTACTTTATTTGTTTCTTAATTTTGTTTTTTTTAATTTGATTAATAGATGTTATTTATAGAGAAACATTAGAGAAGTTTTCTTTGACTTTTTCATTAATTGAAGATACTATGGCTATATAATTGATTTGCTTTGAAGATGAAATAGGGTTAAAATGAGAGGAGAGAAAGGACGGAGGAGAAGATAAAGAAGAGGATAAGTGAGGAAGGGAGGAAATATGAGAGATGAAATAGTTTTTTTAATTCTTTTAGATAAGGGAAAAATTTGGTATTTTAAAGTCATTCATTATTAAAAAAAAATTTGATTTTGATAATAGAAGCCTAATAAGTACAATAATCAAACAAATGGGCCAAAGTTTTGATTTTAAAATAAGAAGGCCTACAACAATGAATTAGGTAAATCATAGGAACGTGAGAACAATTATCCCTTTTAATTATCTCTTAAAAGACTACTCCACGACCAAGTAGTTCTCTTACATGCTCATCGAGTATAAAAGAATGTATAGATTTTGTATCCTTAGTTGGTTAACCCAATTTTTGTACTTAGTAGACTACATCAAAAAAATTGACAACTTAGAGGTTAGAAAATAATTTAAGCTCACATATATAGTGTAGTTGACTTCCTATCAATTGCGACCAAGTCTAGGGTCTCAAAGTGTCATATGTATAGCCGATTGTATTTTAAATAGGATAGGGCTCATAATCACTAGGATTTTTTTAGTGTCATATTTCACTACGTTGCTCGAGACTTGTCACTTATTCATCTTGCATTATGATGAGTGTCTAAATGCTCATATTTTATTGTATATTTTGTATACATTTGGTTGTATTTTGTTACATTTTAGTTGTGTCTATTTTATTCTTATATCAGTTGTATGTGTTAGACTCAAAAAATGGATGTCTATCAGTTTTTGTATGTTTTATAGGTATGCAGAGCGATTCAGGAGCAATTGAAGACCATGTTGTGAGATCCATAACTCTCTACTCGAGCATCATATTTTCTTATATGAGATATCATTAAAAAGGTTGAAGAGAGATCTACATTTTTGTTTAATTGTCAAGAAAAAAATTTTGAGCTTGAGAGGGTCAAAAATGTAAAATATGAAAATACAACAAGGTTAAAAAATACCGAGCAGGTGTCGGGAATGCTTGCTCATACAAGGATGTTTAGGGGCAAAGCCTGGCACATGTGAAGCTAAAGGCAACCACTCTTTAGCCAATCTAAACTATCCCAATTCTTCCTATTTTGACAATTTTGAGCATATTTTGACAATTGTACAACTTTTGGCATTTTTTAAATCAACACATTATATTTTGATATCTTTCCTTATTTTAGGCTACTTATTTTGACTTTTTAGAGTTCTTTTAGGAATAACCTCTTTTATATTTTTCTATTTAATAGCTAGACCATAAGCTACATAAGGATCATTAGGCTTTAGGTGTAGACATCACCAATTCCTAAGAGCCTAAAGACTTCTTCGTGTGAGTTTTGAGATCATAAATTGAAGAATAAGATTTTTTATCTCTATCTCCTATTATGTTTTCAATTATGATATTGTGCTTATTGAATATGTGTAGTGAGTAATTCTTCTGAGAGTGCAATGCCCTAAAAATATGATATTTGTTTGTGTTAAGTTACAGTTCAAATATCTTGCATAGTATTTGTTAATTGATATTCTAAACGCTTACCTACCTTGATCACCTGAGAGACAATTTTAGTTCAAATTGTAATTAAATAGATTACAAGAGCTATAGCTAAGAAGTTTCAATCTGAGTTCAATGAGATGTTTAAGGAGGGTTTGGGTTCAAAGAAAATTTTCTATGCCCATTGGAAGAAATCTACAAGTCAAATGCATGTGAATCTCTATGAGACGTTTTTATGAATGATTTAGCTATTTTTTAGAAAATTTTAACTTTTTAAGAATGAGAGTTATCCAATAGTGAATAATGATTCTATTTTTCTATTCTTAGGATAAACATTCATTTTAAATCTTATTTATGTAGTTTTATAAGTTTAAAACTCTTTTGAGTTTTAAACTTATCTTGTTTACTGTGGAGTCTATCTAAGTTAGTTTTACCCTCTTTATAAAGGGACCACAAATTCAATAAGAGGGTTGAATGTTTTAAGTTAGAATCAATAGGAGTTTGATATTTCTTTTGGTTCTTATGAGTTTGATTACTTAGTTAGGACATTCACTTACAAAATAAAAATTCTATCTCTATTTGTGGCATATTCACATCAGATTTTACGTTCACATTTCATTATAGCAACAGGTCAAGATTAACCAACACCAAAGTTTTTGCACAAGGCATAAACGATGAGTCAAGGCCTCCATCATTCTAAAGTAGAAAGCTATACTTTTTGAGTGAATTTCTAATGGGATTTATATTAGTTGATATTAACGCTTTGGTTTTACTTTAGACCTTCTATCTTTACATTTATTATCTTTATTTTTTTACTTTAGATTCGTGACTTTAGTGTTCCTAGTCATGTATTTTGATCAAAAACGAAAAAAATGAAAAGAAAAGAGAAAGGAGAGTTAAAGATCAAGTAGTACATAAAGTTGCATAAAAAAAGAAGAGAAATCAAAATTCAAGTAGGATTGTGTTGAAATAAGAATTCAAGTGATTAGAAGTATTAGATAGTATAATTTTATGAATCAAGAACATTATATTTGAAGAGCAATTATACAAGATATTTCAAGTCAAACTGGGTGCAAGAAGCAATATTGATTGATCATGATCTTTTAAAGACTCAGTTAATCCATTACTAACTCAGCGATAATCAAAAGAATATCAACAAGTGGAAAAATGCAAGAGTGAGCATATTATAGCAAATAAGAGTCAAATATTTGTGTATAAATATGAGAGAAATAAAGTGCAACACATCTTGAGAGTAAACAAGTAAGGGAGTAAACAGATAAGGTCTATTATTTTAATCTAACCACTTTTTGTAGCAACATGTCTCAAGCGAATGAAAGAGAAGGAGAACGCATTTCGGACGATATTGACATAAAATTGTTTAGGGAGGATTTATAGGAAGGTTCTAGTAACTGAGGAGATTAAAGGTGAAAAAATAGACTAATGCATGGATATAAGATAGAATTTTATGTACTAACTAGCCATATAATACCCAAAGAAGAAAAACACAAATTAGAGGATGAGATAGTGATAATGAAGGTGATTTTGATTATGATGAGGATGTAGGTTCCACAAGGAATGCTAGAAGATTAAGAAATGAACATCAACCTAAAGAAGCAAGGCATAAAGGAGAAGACAACTTGGGGAGCACCAAACTAAAGATACCTTCCTTTGCAAGTTTATTCTGATTTTCAGGCTTATCTTAAATGGGAGAAGAAGATTAAGTTTGTCTTTAATTGTTATACTTGCTTTGAACCTAAGAAAGTAAAACTAACTATAACTAAATTTACTTACTATGTTATAACTTGGTAGAATTAGCTTATCACAAGTAAGAGGTGGAATAAAAAATATGCAATAGAACATTAGAAGAGATGAAAATAGTAATAAGGAAATATTTTTTCCTAGTCATTACTAACAAGAGCTTTCAAGAAGTTATAAGGACTTTGGCAAGATAATTTAAGTGTGGAAGATTATTTCAAGTAGATGGATATTGCCATGATACAAGCCAATATGGAGAAAGATTAGGATAAGATTAAACCTTAAAATCCAAGATAAAGTAAAAGGACAAGATTCCAATTGTAAAGGCATGTCCTCATTGGAAGATCTCTGAAAAGAAGAATTCTTAGCTACTATGGCACTAACTTTGGTGAGAATGAAGGCTTTTTAGCTTGCAAGCAAGAGAAAGAGATGATGTAATAAAATAGAATAACATTGTTCATACAAGGTGCTACATCAAGAACAAGGTGTGTAGTATTATTATTGATGGAGGCATCTATGCTAATATTGTAAGTATTACTATATTAGAGATAGTAGGGTTTCTCATAAAGAAATATGCTAGACTTTACAAGCTACAATGGCTCACTAATAATGGAGAAGTATGAGTGGAAGGACAAGTCCTAGTGGTCTTTTGAATTGACAAGTACGAAGATAGAGTATTGTGTGATATAGTATCAATACAACTTGGTCATCTACTATTATGAGGCCATGGTAGTTTGATAAGAGGGTCAAGCATGATGGCTATAAAAATATATACTAGTTCATACTTAATCAACAGGTAATCATCTTAGTGCCATTGACACCACAACAAAATTTTCAAGATCAATTAGATTGATGAAAAGAAAGTGACAAAAAAGAAAACTTGATCTAAAGAAAAGAAGTGACAGGAGAAAAGAAGTGCAAAAGAAAATGGAAAAATAGCTAATATAGTAAGTACTGAAAAGAATGAAAGTGAGCAAGCAAAATAAGCTAGAAAAATATAATTAAGATCGACCATTAAGAGAAATTTAAGGGATGGAAAAGGGAATTTTATGCAAGAGTTAGTGGATATTTTGCAAAATAGCCAATAATTATGCTTATGTACAAAGATGCATTTTTAAATACTAACGAGCTAGAACCAACTTTGCCTACTATTAGTTTCTCTTTTGCATGATTTTGAAGATATGTTTCCTAATGAGTTATAACCTTAGTTACCATTAATATGAGGGATTAAGCATCAAATTGACCTTATTCTGAGAACAAATATCCCTAACTGTCCAGCTTATAGAAGCACTCACAAGGAAACAAAGGAACTAGAGAGAAAAATGTAATGAGCTATTAGAAAAATGGTATGTAAGAGAAAGCATGAGTGCCATTCTAGTCTTACCTATGCATAAGAAGGATGCATCATAATGGATCATTAATTATCGAGCCATCAATAATATAATACAAAATTATATTCTTTATTAGATGACATGTTAGATGAGTTATATAGATCTAGTATTTTTTTAAGATTGATTTAAAACATGGATATCATCTAGTGTGAACGAAAAAGGAGATGAGTGAAAGACAACCTTTAAGACAAAATATGGTTAATGTGAGTAGATGGTCATGATCTTAGCACATTTAGGAGATTTATGAATCAGAAGTTATACCTATTTATCAGAAATTTTTACTTTGTTTATTTTGATGATATACTTATTTATAGCAAAAGATTAGAAAATTATTGAAACATTTGAAATCTATTTTGAATGCACTTAGGGAAGATCAAATATTTTCTAATTTGAAGAAGTGCACATTTTGCATGGATAAGTTTGTGTTCTTGGATTTCTTATTAGTGTTGAAGGAATATAGGTTGGTGAAGAGAATATATGTACAATATGACTTTGTTAAGTCCCACAAGCAATGCTAATTTCCAAAGTTTCCAAGGACTATCTAGTTTCTATTGGAGATTTGTGATGAACTTTACTAGCATAGCTACACCACTTACTAAAGTGATCAAGAAGAATTTTGAATTTAGCTAGGGTAAAGCTTAAGAGAAGGCATTGCAACTCATCAAAGAGAAGTTGACAAATGCTTCTCTATTATGTTTACCTAATATTCTAAAGCATTTGAAATTAATTTGATGTTTTAGGTGCTAAAATAAGAGTTAAGCTCATACAAGAAGGATAAGTAATTATCTATTTTAGTGAAAAACTAAGTAGAGCATTCTTGAAGTACCCAACTCACGATATATATCTATTGGCTCAAACTTTATGGCCCAAGGAATTCATAATTTATACTAACTATAAATCTTTAAACCATTGAAAAGGTCAAAATAAGCTGAATAAGAGACATGCACATTGGGCAGAGTTTATTGAGATGTTTCCATATAAGGTAAAGAGAATGTAGTTGCTCATGCACTTTCTCAAAGGTATATTTTGTTCACAACTCTTAATACAAAGTTGCTTAGTTTTAAGCACATTAAGAAGATATATGCTGATGATATTGAACTTGGCAAGCTATTTGGAGAAATTCTGAAGGTTACTTTTAGTAAGTTCTATAGGCATTAAATATATTTGTTTCTTGAAAATAAACTTTTTGTACCTATTTGTTCGATGAGAAAATTATTAGTACAAGAATTTCATGGAGGTGGACTAATGGAGCATTTTAGAATAGGAATGACTTTGACAATCTTATAAAAACATTTCTACTAGCTGCACATGAAGTAAGATGTTGAGAGAATATATATACGTTACATCACGTGTAAGCAAGCCAAGTCTAAGATGAAGCCCTATGGTTTTTATACTCTACCTATACCTAGTGAACCTTGAATTGATATTTTTATTGATTTTATGTTAGGTTTGCCTAGGACTAAATGTGGAAAAGACACAATTTTTAGGATTATGGATAGGTTTTCTAAGATGACACATTTTATTCCATATCATAAAACTGAATGCTTCATATGTTACTAATTTGTTCTTTAAGGAAGTAAGCAGGTTGCATGACATGCCTCGAATAATCATTCAAATAGAGTTATTAAGTTTGCTAGCTATTTTTGGAAGATTTTATGGTCAAAGTTTGGAAATAAGTTGTTATTCTCTACTATTTGTTATTCATAAACTGATGGTCAAATAAAAGTTATGAATAAGACTTTATCTATTCTCTTAAGAGCACATTAAGCATAATATTAAAATTGCAGAAGAATGTTTGTCATATGTTGAGTTTGCATATAATTGTTTTGTCCATTCTACTACTCAATTTTCACCATTTGAATTTGTGTATGGATTTAACCCTTTGACTTCATTAGATTTATCACATTTACTTTCAGCTAAGTATATTAACTTAGATGAAAAGAAGAATGCTGAATTTGTTAAGTAGCTATATGAGAAGGCATGGATCAATAGTAAGCAAAGAACGGAGCATTATGTGAAGCAACCAAATATAGGACGATATAAAGTAGTCTTTGAACCTGGTGAATGAGTTTAGATGCATATGAGAAAGGAGCTTTTTTCCAGCGTAATAATTATCTAAGTTACTATCACGAGGATATGGTATGGTCCATTCCAAATTTTAGAATGCATCAATGATAATGCTTACAATCTTGACTTATTTAAGGGGTATAATATGAGCACAACTTTTAATATTTCTGACTTGAGGCCGTTTGATGTAGGTGATGATTTGAG
This sequence comes from Hypericum perforatum, assembly GCA_012979155.1. NCBI lineage: Eukaryota > Viridiplantae > Streptophyta > Magnoliopsida > Malpighiales > Hypericaceae > Hypericum > Hypericum perforatum. The sequence continues at coordinate 29,695 of SOPF01026428.1, read as the reverse complement.
GATAAATCTTTTTCATAAGAATGGAAATGATGTGAACACATCCAATATTATGCTACAATGACAAAAGAAGAAGAAAATTCTAGTTTGAGTTCTAACAATTTTAAGAGCAAGGGCCAAGAAATTTCAATCTGAGTTCAATGGGATGTTTAAGCAGGTTTGGGCTTAGAATACATTTTCTATGTCTATTAGAAGATAATATACAAGTCTAATGCCTGCAAATCATTTAGAGATTTTTAAGAGTGATTTAGCTATTTTTTTAGGAATTTGCCATGTTTTAGGAATGAGAGTTTTTAATAGTGGATAATGATATTGTTTTATAATTTTTAGGATAAACATTCATTTTAAGCCTTGTTTAGGTTGTTTGATAAGTTTAAAACTTTTTAGAACCCATCTTGTTGACTTTAGAGTCTATCCAAGTTAGTTTATCTTCTTTATAAAGGGGTCATAAATTTAGTAAGAAGACAGATTATTTTTGGTTGAAAATTAACGTAAGTTTGATATTTCTTTTGATTCTTGCAAGCAAGATTACTTAGCAAGGATGTTCACTTATGAAAGAAAAAAATTCATCTCTTTTTGTGGCATATTCAAATCAGATATTAGGTTTGCATTTCACTACAATAATGGATCAAGGTTAACTAAAAATAAAGACGTGTGCACCTTTGGATCAAATAATTGAAGGTGGGTAAGATTATGGATATAGGCTAACATTGGCTTATATATAATATTTCAACAAAAAGGCTTAAGTTTTTAAAGAGTGGATAATAAATGTTTTTTTTCTCTAGGGTTGTAAGTTTAATATTAAAGATGTCCCCTAGTGTGTAACTTACACCCACACTACCTAATTAGTACCAAGTACTAGTATAAGACCTTCATCATCTAAAGCATGTAGGCTCTTTATAAATAAAAGGAGATGATTGTTCCCTCTTTTAGATCAAAGATTATCACAACGTCACTCATTAAGTCATCTAGTTTAATTTACTAATCATGATCATTAACCTAAATAGCCAAAAGTGTTGTTCTCACACATTTTTACTCACCATACTCAACTTTGATTCCTAATATGGTATGGAGCTTAGCTTAGACAAAAGTTCAAAAATTTGATGGGAGAGTTTATCATTTTCTTTTAAGTCAGACTTAGACTCGATCACACTTCAAAAGAAAAAAATCACAAAAAATTTAATGAAAACTAAATTCTTTTGGTGTACCTCCACACTTATTAAACATATTGTCCTCAATGTGGGACAAGACATAAAATAACACAACATCACATTATGTAACACAGACCAAAAAATAGTAAAAAAATGGACTACTCCCAAGTCAATCGTGAAGATGAGGAAGTGAGAAAGATTGGTGAATGTTTTTGCTTCCTTTTGCCTTTGAATATGTAACAACTAACAAGCACTGTTAAAACTTAGTTTTCCCTTCTAGAATTTTTTTACTAAGATACTTAAAGTATTAAACTAAAATAATGATACTAAAAAAATACAAAAAATAAATACTAAACATGTTAATTTATAGTTATTAGCTTGACTATATTACTTGAGTGGCCCTAAGATGGATGAAGGTGTTTATTATTTGCTCAAAACTCTATCTTGTTCAAACCTAGGTAAAGAAATAGCTTGCCATTATGGACATCCACTATATTATGACAGTATTGAGGAATGAATGTCTTAGAATTAGTGGATAATATTCACTAGTATCATTGCTAGCACTACAAAGTATATGAGTATGAGAGACTTCTCGACTTTTATTAGCAATGACTACATATTGTTTCTTTCTAGTTTGATCTGTAACTTAAAGCATCAAAGGTTTAGTTTAGACATGCTCTAGTTTGAGTTTTATGAAAGTTGATAAAGACTTAATATTGGAACCTAAATCATATAAGCAATGCAAAAACTTAACACCATTAATAATGCAAGAAATAGTAAAATTCTTTAGATATTTTAGTTTTAGCGGTATGTCATTTATTACCAAATAGGTCATCTCACCATCATTGCACTTCTTCCTTTTCATTTTTTCATTAAGGAACTCAACATATTGTGATCTTTGATCTAATATCTCCAAGAAGGAGACATGACTTTGAATATCTTTCACCATCTTAATAAAGAGCTTTCTCATTAATCATTGTGTTCTTATTAACTTATTAAGGTAATGGTGGAAGAACATAAGAATAATCTTTCTTTATTGATATATATATATATATATATAGGTTCCTCCTTTTTAGTGATGATCTTTTCTTATATATGTGACATAACATATTGTACACATTCTTTTGAAGAATATTTGCTCTTGAGTAGTTGCTTTTCCTAAAGATTTTAAGAGAATATTGGTGAAGGGACATAAGGTGGTTGAGGAATATATAGTTTATAATCATTGGCCACATTCTTCAATATGATGGTCATTACTTGTCCTTGTAGGTTTAAATCTATATTGGTGAGTAGAGAACTTATTGGCCTTTGAGTATTTGATGTAGTCAAATATCTAGTTTCAATCTCTATCTTTCTAAGTTGTGTGGCTTGCTCCTTAAAAAATATCTCTATCTCTTGTTGACAAGCTTCTAAATGATTAACATGCTTCACTGTTATGCTTTATTACTAGATGGATTGCTAGACTAGTCCCATTAACTGATTAATCTTCTCTCCTATTTTTGGACTTGATATTCCTAATAAAGCTTTCTAGGTTCTTATTGGCCATTAGTATTATATCTATGTTGTCTAAAGTAAGATGAGTTCAATTGTATCTTAGTCTAGTCGTAATAATTTACAATTGTTAGTTGCCTATCAACGATGTCCAGAATCCCGCAACATTAAACAATCAACTATATAATGTGCCTCCTTATATGTGTCATAAATCTCTTGAACAATGCCTATTTTTGTCTTTTTGTTGACCAAGTCATCAAACTTTATGGTGAATAACTTTAAGTCTATTAATAGGATCTACTATATATGCTCCCTTGCACGAGTGCTTTAGTGATTGCGTCAGGCATTCTCTTAACAACATACCATTAACTTTGGAAATCTATTCTATTAACAAACTATTTTATCATCTATTTTTCTTATGAATATTCCATTCAATGAGGCATCAATAAGGTCGCTAGATAGGTTATTTAATCCATTATAGAAGATCTTTATGAATTTTTATAGGGTCATGCCATATTCAGCAAAAATTCTTTGTAAGTCCCTTGACTACTTTCAAGTGTCAAATATGGTCTCCCCATCATGTTATGTAAATATGGTAATATCCTGTAGGAGTTTTGCAAACTTGATAATAGATAAATTATTTTGAAGAAATGCTTAGGTCATGACAATCAAAGTTATAATTAGCTTCTCTTGTAAGTTATCATATCAATCACGAACTTGGTCTTTCAAGAAAAAGTGGACGAGACATAGCTTCAAAGAGTGATTGTTCAATCTTTGGAATTTCATATTGTTGTAGATACCTTTTAACTACTTAAGATGGTCTTAAGGGTTTTCAGTTGGTAATATTCTAAAATTGGATAAATGAATGTAGTGCCTCAAATTGAACATGAAACATAGTGACATCTACTAGTAGTAGTTGCACAGTATAAGAGATACTAACTCATGTTAGAATAGATGATTCTAACACGGACCTTCATTATAGGACATTGATGAGTTTGTAAAACACTCAATATTTGTGTTTATTTTGGTTGTGTTTCCTAGTGTTCTTAGTTGTTTTAGTTGAATTTAATTTTTTATTATGTTAGTTTCGTTCATTATGTGTTTTAGTCGAGTTTATCATTATTTATTGTGTTTTCTTGTTTTTAAGAACTAATTTGAGGAGAAGTGGAGGATGATCGAGCGAGCACATGAAGGCTGGGTGAGAGAAAGGTTATGAAGGCAAAGAGTATAAAGCAAGGGTAGCTAGCGCATGCCAATGGACCAGGCGTACGCTAAAGACTAGGCACGCGAATGGCCATGCACGCAAACGACCAAGCACATACGGAGAATGAGGAAACTCGAAGGCTGGCGTACACTAATGGCACCTGATGTACGCCAAGGACAAGACTGACAGAATGCAAGTGGCTGAGTTGATGTTTAAAACAAATGGGAAATAAAGCTTCGATCATAAAAAAAGATGTGATGATGAATTAGGCAGACTTTTAAGATATTTTGTTAAGATATTTTGTTAAGATATTTTGTTAGGATATTTTGTTAAACTTATTTTTTAGTATTTGGCTTTAATATAAGTAGTGACTTTTGTAAAGAAGATAGGTAAGTAAAAAATTAGACTAGATATTTTATTTTCTGTATGGACGTGAGTGAGGAGGTAGGGAAAGCTTGAAGAACTTTGCTAAGCTTTCTTAACTCTCTATCTTTCCTTTTGTTTATGCTTATATTGTTCATATTAAGAGTAATTAATTGTGAGTTTGGTGCATTGGAACCTTCCATGTAGCCACGGTTTTGAGGGGTGAAAATGCTTAGGAATATATTCTTATTAATGTGCTTAATGCCATGCTTTGACTTGCTTGATCATCAAGCCTTTGTACTTTAAATCTTGAGACTAAAAGAAGAGGTTTAATGGAGAGGTTAGTTTGATGATGGATTGCTTTGTTAGAAGAGAAATCTTCTTTGGTGGCCTATTGTCTACTAAGTTATGCATATAGTTGGTGCTTAGCTAGATTAGATAGTTGGGGGGGCGAAAGCACATATCTAGTCATTCTAAGCCTAGTTAAGGATCGATTTAGACCATTCTATTGTGAAAGTGTGGATTGGGAAAGAGTTTGATTTAGACTTTAGATCACGTGTGTAATCAACCAAACTTCATAATCTAATCCTAGACTAGTAAGTAAACAAAAGAGCTGGCCTAGAAACTTAGTCCCTGTGGGATGATATTTTCCCGACTTACTCTGTATTGCTTCTGCCGAACAATTGGTGCACGCCAACCATACCTAACGTATGCCAGATCTGCCCAATTGAGACACTTGGCGCATGCCATCCACACCCGGCGTACGCCAACCTGACCAGACCGCATCATAACACAAATCGGTTGATGATCAATTGGCGCCGTTACCGGGGATTGAGTTATATACTCTCAATTTGGTAAATGAACTTGGATTAGGAAATTTTATTTTTTGTTTACTTGTGACAAAAGTTCAAATGTAACTTAACTTGCAAAACAAGTTACTTATAAGACAAGTTACTTGCATGCCCGAAACCCATTTTACAAACAATTCTCCTTTGGAAATTGAAGTAGACATTGCATGGTTAGAATAGTCATTGCAAAGAGAGAGATGAGAGAAAGAAAGAATGGACGAGCAGCAAGAAGGTCAAGGAGCACCTGCTCTTAGGATGTCTTTAATGGATCATGGAAGACCAAGATTAGGGGGAGCACTGACCAGAATACAAAGGTCGGCTGTCGAAGCTAATGACTTCGATATTAAGCCAGCTATAATTCATATGATTCAAGCTTCATCCCAAATCTATGGTCTACCTAAACGACCATATTTCAAACTTCATGGAAATAGCCGAGAACTTCAAGTACCCTGGAGCCTCTGATGATGCTGTTATGATTAGGATATTTCCATTTACTTTAAAAGACAAGGCTAAGCTTTGGTTCAAACAATTAAAGGGAACTCCAATCAATACTTGGGAAGAATTGGCAGATGCTTTTCTAGATAAGTATTTCCCATACTTAAAGACTAACAAACTCGTTAAGGATATTAACAACTTTAAACAATTTGAAGGTGAGTCTTTGAGTGAAACATGGGAGAGATTTAAGGATTTACAACAAAAGTGCCCGCATTACAGATTATCAGAGAAGTCTTTACTAAAGACTTTCTATTTCAGCCTTGGACCATCAACAATGGGAACTGTTGATGCTACCTCTAACAGAAATTTCCTAAGAAAGGGACTAAGCTTATCATATCTTGGAGGAGTTGATAGCAACAAATAGGTTGATAACCAATGTTAGAAGGCAACCTATAAGGGAGGTAAGGGAACTTAAGGAGTGTAGCGAGAAAAGAGGAATTATTGAACTTGATGCTTCCTCATCATTCCAAGCTCAATTGGATCTAATGGTAAAACAGTTGCACAATTTGAACCTAAGCAAATTTGATGTTGTGACTATGCAACAAACTTGCGAAGCTTGTAGCAATGTTGGCCACGAGTTTAGTCAATGTGTCATGATGACCTAACCTAAGGAGCTAGTGAATTATGTTAGTGGTCAAGGACAAGGAGCAAACCGTACGGGAAACAACCCATATTCTTCAACATATAACCCTGGGTAGAGGAATCACCCTAACTTTTCATAGAAATGAGGAAACAATGATGACAGTATGGCCATAGTCCTTGATAAAGGACTGCCTTTACATGTTCCACAACAAGGACAACCACTTGATTTTCAACCACGTGAATTTTTGGGGGAAAGAATGGGATCACTTGAGGATAGATTTGACAAGGTAGAAAAGTATATCTAAGAAAGTGGAGGATCATCTACCCACCAAAGCCAAATATTGAAAGCCCTAGCTAATCAAGAAGCAAGGCAAAATAGTATGGAACAATTTTTCAAAGGTCAAGCAACTACTATGCGTAATATAGAGGAACAAATTGGAGAACTTGCAAAGACGAATGCCGAAAGAGTATTAAGCTCTCTCCCAAGTTCTACCAAAGCGAACCCCAGAGGCCACGTAAATGCAATCTTTTTGAGAAGTGGAAAGAAATTAGCTTCTCAAGCAGTCAAAGAAAAGGATAAGGAAAGTGACATGGTGATTCCCAATAAAGACAAGGAGGAAGAAGTTCAGAGAGAGAAGGTTCCGCTTGATGAAGTTACAGAGGAGGAAGAAGTGTACGTACTACCACCACCGATGATCCCCATTTTACCTTATCCTCAGAGGGTAAAGAGAAAGATAGGGATGGATGAGAAATTTCTCCGTTTCATGGAGAAAATGATCAAGGTTCAATTTAGTATCTCTTTTCTTGAGATGCTAGACCAAGTACCATACTATGCTAAGTTTCTAAAAGAACTCGTAACCAAGAAGAAAAAATGGTAAGATGGAGAGATGATCGCCCTGACAGCAGATTGTAGCTCTCTTATCTCCAAGAATCTTCCAGCGAAGTTACAAGATCCTGAGAGTTTTACAATTCCCTATTTTATATGTGATATTGTGTTTCCAAAGTGCTTATGTGATTTAAGTGCAAGTATTAACTTAATGCCTTTATCAACATTTAGGAAACTTGATTTGTGTAAAATTAAGCCAACTTCAATGCTTCTATAGTTGGCAGACCAAATGATAAAGAAATCATTAGGTGAGGTTGAGGATGTCCTGTGAAGATTGACAAGTTCATCTTCCCAATTGACTTTGTGGTTCTGGATTTTTCTGAGGATAAAAACTGTCCACTGATTTTTGACAGACCCTTCCTCAACACAGCACATGCGTTGGTTGATGTGCATAATGGAAAATTGGTTCTGAGAATTGGAGAGGAGTAGGTTGAGTTCAAAATGACTAGTGTCATGCGACATCCTCTTGATGAAGGATGTGCATGAAAATTGACGTTGTTGATGAATGTGTCCTTGAGTTCTGTAAGGAAAATATCTTTAAGATTGAAGATAAAGAAGAAGAAGAAGAGGAGGAGATTATGGAAGAAGTCAAGGAGGAAATTGACAAGAAATGTCTACTTGAGGAATTAGAAATTAATTTGAAATATAAAACTCCACCTTCAATTGTTAAGGCTCCTTCCTTGAAATTGAAAGAGATACCCTCGCATCTGAGATATGCATTCTTGATAGATGGAGTATTGACATATAAATCATGTCGGTTTTAATATATTCAAAATATCAAATATTAAATAATAAAATATATCAATACAATCAAATTTTTTATTCCGTGGCATTTGGAATAATTATTTTTGATAATCAATTCCTTCGTTTTGAGATATCGCGCACCAAGAGACCATTGGGGAAAGAGAATTCCGAAGCAAGCTTCCATCTCCTTGTTACTATAAAATAATTCACTTCACTTCCTATTTTATCCTCATCCTCCCTCCCTCCTCCTCTCTCTCTTTCCTTCCTCCCGCGGTCTAGGGTTCCTGATCCTGCTTGGCTGTTTAGGTTTATGAAAAGGACGAAGTTGCACTGTTCCTGGAATCTCCTATTTCGACGGAATCGGAATCGACCCTTTTCGATTTAGGGTTTTCAAATTAGGGATTGAATGACGCGGCTGCCACCTGGGTTCCGGTTTCACCCAACGGATGTAGAACTCATCAAGTATTATCTCAAGAGGAAACTGTTAGGGAAGAGGATCGCTTTCGATGCGATTGCAGAAGTAGATATTTACAAGTATGCCCCTTGGGATCTTCCGGGGAAATCGAGATTGGATGGAGGTGATAGAAAGTGGTACTTCTTCTGCTCTGTTAAGAAGTATGGATGTGGGGCTAAATTGAACCGGTCGACGAGTTTGGGGTACTGGAAGTCCACTGGGAAGGATAGGCCGGTTGGTTGTGGTGATTGTGTTGTCGGGATGGTGAAGACTTTGGTCTTCCATCTAGGGAAGTGTCCCAAAGGGGAGCGGACGGATTGGGTGATGTATGAGTACAGGATCGAGGGGAAGGAGTTGGGCAATGATTGTGGTGCTGCTCGTGATGGGTATGTGCTTTGTGCTGTTTTTAAGAAGGACGGTCCGGGGCCAAGAGTTGGTGCACAGTATGGAGCGTTGTTTAGGGAGGAAGATTGGGACAATGATGAGAACGAGGACGAGGAGAATTGCACCAAATTTAGTGGTGAAGCTGCTCCTTTGATGGCCGCTGTTAGTTCTTTCGAACCACATCCCGCTGTGCCTGATGCACATGCTTCTTGGCATCCTCACATGCCATCTGGATATGATGTTCCTCTGCTGGACGTGCCTCAAATTGCTCGTGAGAATGATGACATCCTTTCGATGTTAGCTATGTTTGGAGAAGAGGATACTTCCCATGTTAGTGGCCAGGTATGCAACCTTGTTTTTCCTCTTATTTAGAACTTATAATATTAGCCTTGCACTAGTACAGTATTCCAGGCATTTATGCAATCATTTCGACATTATAAATTGAATGGCTGGTCTGTTCATGAAAGCTAACCTTTGAGATTTCTCCACTTCTTTTCATTAGAATGCAATCGTCTTTTTATCTAAGTGCATGGTAGCTTTTGCTCTATAATTTATTATATTATTTGCTACTTTTTGGTTGCCACAATGAACGGTCTGATGCAGAACTCTAGAGGTCATAATTCTATTAGTTAGAATTCTAGAAATCAGATTCTAGTTGTCAGTTTACAGAGCCATTTCGGGATCATTTCTTCATTATATATGTTCATAAAAAAATGTCATTGGAAAGGTCTGGATGTCTACTTTCCAATGAATTAAACGGTCTGTAATTTGGAGTTGTCTAGAGAAACTTACTAGACTTTTCATGAGGTGTGTCTGGGAATCCGGAGAAGATTGAATAAAAGTCAATGTGAAGTTAACAGGTCATTGTATCCTTTCCCTATAATTAGCAACATTTCGTAAGGATGTAAGGCAGATCATTTTGGTAGATATGAAGTTATATTTCAGAGTAACTCATCCTTGGAGTTGTTCTTCTTTTGGCTATGGATATCTTAGGTGGATTCCAAAGGTTGGTTGTGGAATCCTCGTCATTGTCTTTTTTTGTATCGTTATCGTAATATTATTAATCCGATTCAGGGTTAATCTAATCAATTTGATTTCAAACTGCCCAGGTTGTTTTTCTTTTTCTTTTTTGTCCAAATTCAGATTCCTTTTTAACATCTACATTGTGTAAAGCAGATTCTGATTGTGGTCTTGACACAGGGTAAAGATCGTATTGACTGTGGAAACACTTGCACAAATTCAGCTTCCAACGGTGTAGATATCTATTTTGGTTTGGAAGACCTGGAGAATCTTGGTCCCCTGGCAGATTCTATTTACAATAGCTGTGGCCCTTGTTCTGCAAAGGACTCCACGGACCAACTTCATTCTTATGGTGAAGCACAATTCCTGGAGATGATGGATTTTGATGTGCCACTTAGCTATTCTAAGGATGCAGTCCAGGATGAAACCCTTGAAGCAGATACCTTTGTTGATTACCACAATTATTGCAACCAGCCATACCATTTTCCTGGTGGTGATGCTAACTTTGCTGCCAGCTTTAATGGATCAGCCACAGCTTGTGACCAGGTAGAACATGCAGCTGCCTGAAACTGTGATTATTAGACTTCGGCCATCTTTTGCATACATGCTCTTATATGCCATTTTTACTTTTTTTTTTTCTATGCTTTTCAGCAGAATGGTGATGATAGAACGGTGGATCTGCTACGTGGCATTCCTTCATTTGATAATGTCGATTCTGCTACTCAGAAATTACGAGTGGAAAGTGAGGATGCTCAGAAGTCTTTCTCAAGAGGTAGATTTTGGATTTAGTGGTGACTTTAATTTTTGGAACTGGCATTGAGCATTGATAACTTGAATCTTGTTTAACTTTCGAGTTAAAGAGACATATTTTGGCTTATGTGCATTGAATTGATGCAAGTAAATATTGTTTTTAAAATTCCTATTGAAGGCTTCTGGTGGCAAAACAATGCCATTGCTACTTCCGTTATGTAGGAAGGATTTGCAGGTTGTCGTTGCCATTTGTTGACAGGAAATTTTGTGTTTATAGTTGGAGACTGTTAGATCCTTATTTCTTTTTGGTCATTGTTTTTCTTGGAACCAGGAGATCACCAACATTCTATATATGGTGTACTGTTTTGTCATTGTGATGGCTCCTCCACTCATGTCAAGGCCGAGGTGACTCGTACTGGGAGCACTAAAGACGCTTTGTCAAATAAGCTGGGGGAGTCTTCATTCACGGTTCTTGAGGTGGAGTTTGGGGGGAGAACCACTAGTTCCAACATTGGTGTTACGCTTATGTTTTTTCCTTTTTGTATTATTGCTCTAATTAACAGACATTTCGGGTCTATGTCTAATTGTGTTACGCTGCAACAAATTTTGTTATTCATCTGGTTTATTTGTAGAGGGTCTTATACAAGCATCTTTCATGTCGTGTCTTCAACATTTCATCACTTAAATGAGTGCCTCGTTTGGATTGACTATGTGCTTTCTCCTTTTTAATTGTTGCTTTCTTTCCTTTCAGTATAGCCTGTCTTTAGGATCTAAAGCCAAAGTAAGAAATGCATGTGTTTTTTAAATCTTTAAAAAATGTTGCAAATGAATCAGTTGGAGAAATGCAAGAAAAAGTTTGGAAATATGTGTCGTATGATGTGGGGATGGAATGTGCAATTTGATTTTGACTTGCTGTTATGTTTGTTCCTTCAACACAATAGTTTTCTCTTTAAAAAGATATGGAAGATCACATTGTTGGTTGCATTTTGGTCGTAATCTGAAATCTTTTGGTTATCAAACTGAAAAATCTTGGTGCATTTGACTTTTTTGGCAGTTCTGCCGAAAGAATAAATTTCTTTTGTCGTCGGAAACTACTCTAGTTCTATAGTGTCATTGGTTCATAGCATAAGCCTAGAAATTCAATCCCCGATGGTCTACTTGGGTTGTTGGATAATAAATATACATTTGCAAGTTTTGAAAATTTTGTTGAATATTTGTTAGAGTAACTAGGTAATATCTTAATCTGCTGAAATCTTTAGTCGGGGCTTGTGATGACCAGTACCAGGTGGCGGTCCAAACCACAAATTTGTCGATGTTGTTGTTTTAAGTACATTTTTTATTCTGGCAAGAGCTCGTCAATGTTGTTGTCGAGGTTTTAGTCCTTACAGTAGTAGCCCACCATCATCAGAAAACAGGGTGGTTGTTTTTTGAACATTGACGGAGGTTACCTCCCTCCTCTGATCCTCCTCTTAAGAGTCTTGCTCCATTGGACATGGACATGGACGGCTTCACGAGACACCCACTGATAAACCACCCGACTCCCACTGGCTATCCTTTCGGGACAAAACTACTTAAAAACAATATCATAGTAAGCCAATGTCTCTACAAAGGTGATCTCGTTGCTGCTGGAGGGCATTGCATCAGCCTCGGGTTGACGTGCACCCGAGTGTCATTGCATAGCTCACTCCGCATTGGGTGAATTCGTTATTGATCTAACCTTGGGACACTTGGTGGTATGCAACGTGCTCTAAAGGTTCGACCTACTAGAGAACTCCTCTAGGAAAAACTGCACACCGAGCTACTGAACCAGAAGGAAGTGATCTTGTTATCGAGGATCGGAGCACCATTTCTTTCAAGATGGTCGTTCGCGGTCATGTTAATCAGGTGCAAGGCCGACCAAGACTTGTTATGTGCCATTGCCGCGTTCCACACTTTCGTCAGCTATATAATTGGAGGAGCATGCACATCCATCGTCCTTCCGATTATGTAATGGTTTTTTCGCTGAACAAGATAGCCTATTTTGGCTATACTCGGAGGAGTAAGCACATCAATCGTCCTTACGTTTCGAATACAAATTAAATTTAAATTTAAATTGAATATTTGACGAATTGAATCAATATTCCAATCAGATGGAACCCAATTATATACCAAATGTTGAGTTTTGACTTGCCATCCCAAATAATATAGGTATAAGAGCCGACCTTTTTAATTCAGAAATTTGAGAGTCGACATAATAAATTAACTAACGCTATTGTTCCTTCACTGATAACTGTGTTTATGTTCTAAAAATAATTGCTTTCAACTTTTTTCTTATTTCGACAATGCTATCCTCTAGTAATAAATTTTCTTATCATTCCACTACATTTTCTATCTTTTTCTCTTTTTTTTCGGGGAAAAGAAATATTTCATTAAAAGAAACATACAAGAGAGTCAAGCACAGTCTTCTCTCACTACTTCGCACAGCAATACAGAGAAGCCCCCTTAACTACCCATCTCCGTATAAGATCAACCAAATGGAACTACCAATCCGGCCCTAGGAACACAAGTACAAACAGTTCAAGTTTGCTACCCCAACTATATGCCTTCCAATCTGTATCCCTTTGCTGTAAAGCAAAGTTGCAGTCGCCGCCCTCATTAAACACCTATCCGAAAAAAAATAATCCCGACTGAAAAAAATCCGGACTAGAAAAAGAGTGCATTGTGGATGGAATTTGCTAAGGCGATAACAATGCTAATAGACGAACACTGATGTAGATTGCCCCTTTTGCACCCCATTCCCAAAGAAAAGAAAAAACCCCCCACACCATCAACCCTACCGGTCTAGCCTGCGTCCACAAAGAAACCCTTGACTCACAGCCGAGAGGATTATCTTTGCTCCATTAGGGTCATGTCATGGGTAAGGGCCTTATTATCTCCTGGGGGCAGAAAAGAATTGGGAGCCGCCATTAGTGTAGGCTTGGCACTTAGCGAGATTGTGGGTGACCTGGTTCTCGTCTCTTTTTACATGAAAAAAGGTCATCTCCTTGAGTTGCTGAGCAAGGTGCGCACACTCCTGAGCAATAAGAGAGAGATCACTTTGGCCCCCGAACCATCAATTCACTGCTTGGATTACCAGAAGGTAGTCCGACTCAATTGTTACCTTCTATAGGCCCACCTTCTATAGGCCCATTGTAACAACATCTTCCACCCCCAATAGCAATGCCTTACTCTCTAGAATGGTGGGGTGTGAAATGTATGGACAAACTCTTATCATTGCTACAAAGAGCCCATTGTCATCTCTAATAATAGCCCACATTTGCCCCCAATATTGCTAACGAAACCACCATCAATGTTAATTTGAACCAACCTGTATTGATTGGGTGGTGACCACTTTTTAAGGCTAGTAAGTTCTGATGTTTGTAATGGACAGTTGACTCCACAAAGTCATTCCAAATTTTCAGTCCCTTCTAAAAAAGATGGTGTTAATCATAGTTTTCTCCTGGCTGGAAAACATGATGGTTGCAAATCTTCCAAAGGTTTAAGAGATAGGTTGCTCTACGATCATTTTCCAAATTACTCTCTGAGTCTAAGAGGGTTGTCATACCTTGTTCCACACTCTGTATCTGTCCTATAGAGATGGGCATCGTCCATTCTTTTAGTATATTCTTGGACCAACTACAATTGAAAAATAAGTGGACAATGGATTCTGCTTCTCGTCCACATCCAGGGCAAGTTTCTTCAATCTTAATGCCTCTTTGTCTAAGATTTACCCTTACAGGGAGGTTATTGTCTATTATGCACCAAACCATATTTTTAATCTGTGGGGGACAAATGATAGACCAACCAGGAGCTCCACGCTCTTTTGTCAATTATTGGGAGAAGAGCCAACCTTGAAGAGTTCGACCACAAGTTAAAATCAATTTGATAACCATTCCTTATAGTGTGTAAATTTCCACCTAGTAGTACCGAGAGGACCTAGTTAGCTAATATGAATAGATAATATCTTTTCCACGTCATCTTTAGAGAAGAGTTCATGGAGAATTGGACGATTTCAGCCCGCACCATCTTCAGTGAAGAGCTCCCCCACCCTCTGGAAAAGATCAGATCTTGGTCTAATATAATGAGGAAAACTAGTATCTGAATCGAGGATCCATCTATTATTCCAAATATTAAATTCGATGACCATTCCCAACTCTTCACACAATCCCCACCTTAAGCAGGGTAATTCCTTTATGAATGCTTCTCCAGGAATAACTACTAGCATTGCCCACCGGGGACTCAAACATTGGTCGCCTAGGGAAGTATTTACTCTTTAGTATTTGAGCTGTAAGAGTCTTCGAGGAGTTTAGAAGGCGCCACGCTTGCTTGGAAAGCATAACCACATTAAAGTTTTGGAGACGTCAAAAGGCCATACCACATAACATATTATCCCTGCTATACTAATGAATTTTGTCGAGACCATTAGTGTTATCCAATTAGAAACTACATAACATCTTCTCAATTCTATTACATGTACCTGAAGGCAACAAAAAGTAACTCATTATGTAGGTAGGAATAGATTGAAGGACTGATTTAATTAACGCTTCCCTATCGGCTAGAGATAGGACCCGAGCCTACCATGTTCCTATCCAGTCTCACACACTATCCTCCAGTTGGGCAAAGACTTATTTTTTTGTATTTCTAATAATCGTAAGAAGTCCCAAGTACTTCTCCTCTGTCCTACCCATGCGTACGCCTAGTGATCATCGAAGCCTCTCATCTTAGCTTTCCTATATGTTCTTGTTGAAAGTGATAGCACTCTTCTCCATGTTCACTTTTTGATCTGAGGCTTGGGAATACATGTCAAGGATGTCATGTACATTTTGTAACTCCCTCTTATTAGCCTTAGCAAAAATCAAAGAATCGTCAACAAATAACAAGTGTGACAAAGGAGGGGCATGCCTTGCCACTTTTATCCCATGTAGGGATTAAATCCGAATGGCAGCTTTAATAAGAGCTCCCAAACCTTCAACGCATAAGAGAAGAGATACGAGGATAATGGGTCTCCTTGTCAGAGGCCCTAGCTAGGATTAAAGTACTCTCCCAGATTGCCATTAACTTGGATGGTATACTTGACCTACCAAACACACTGCATTAATAAATTTGTTAATTTAAGAGCAAAACCCACCAATCTCATGAGCTTTTCTAGGAAGTCCCATTCTACTCGATCAAAGGCTTTCATCATGTCCAACTTCAGAGCACAAAAGCTATGCCTTCCTTTCCTCTTCTTCTATAGGTAGTGATAAGCCTCAAAACCTAGAAGAGCCATGCTTGTAATGAGCCTACCCGGAACGAATGCTCCTTGATTAAAGTGGATAATCTCATCTAAGCTGGCTTTTAGTTTGTTTGTAATGACTTTTGTAATCAATTTCATTACCACATTGCAAAGACTTATTAGTTGGAATTCAGAGCAAGTAATGGACTTCTTGGTTTTGGGGATGAGAGCTATAATGGTCCAATTGATCAGTGAGGGATCTACACCATTATTTAGAATTGCCAGGGTCAGAGATAAAACCTTAAGACCCACCTTAGACCAAAATTTCTAGTAGAAGATAAGTGGCACCCCATCTGGTCCAAGAGCTTTAGTTGAGTGAATCTTCGTCCTTTTCTTTAGTTTAGTGCCTCATTAATCTTGTGTTCATCTCATCTGTGACCTATTTTCCCACCTTTTTAGTCACTATATCCACTTGTTCATAGCATGAGGAAGTGAAGAGAGAGGCATATAACTCAAGGAAAACATCTAAAATATGTTAATTCCCAACAACCGACTTCCCCGACTCAATAGTAATCTCAATAATCAAGTTCTGCTAGTTTTTGATTTTTTCCTTTTAGTGAAAATTTTTTGGTGATCTTATCACCCTTTTTAAGCCAAACCACTTTAGATCTTTGTGCCCACATTTACTTTTCTCTCAAAAAAATTCATCTCTTTCCCTGAGACACTTCTGAAGGCGGTCTTTGATAATCATAGTTAACCGTTTCCTTTGAAGGTATTTGATTTCATCTTCCAGCTTCTTAGATCGCCTTCTGACATTATCGAATTGAGTCTTATCCCACACCTTAAGTTTGTCCATACAATGTTGAATTCGAGAGTAGGGGTGAGCAAATTATCTGATATCCGTTGTCCGAATCCAAATCTGAAGTTTTTTTTGGATTCTGATTCGGATAATTTTGAGTTCGGATTCGGATTCAGATTATCCGAACTTTTAAAGTTGAATTCGGATTTGGATTTGGATATTTAAAAAATTAATTCGGATATCTGGATTATCCAATTTTATATACATTTGAAAAATTAATTCGGATTATCCAATTTTAATTAGAATTATCCGATTTTAATTGGGATTATCCGATTTTAATTTGGATTATCCATATATTTTATTAATGTTTTTAGTCTTTTTTGAGTTTTTCGGATAGTTCAGATTATCCGAATCCGAATCCAAAAAAAGTTCGGATATTCGAATTCGGATAATTCATTATTCGGATAGTTCGAATTTGGATTATCTGTATGCTCACCCCTATTCGAGAGTGTAACTCGGCCTCTAGACCTGCAACCTACCATCTAGAGTCAATTTGTTCCTCAAGGCTTGGGTGTTTTAACCACATTTTCTCAAGACAAAGTCTTTTAGTAGTATGGATGGGCTCTAATATGGAAATCATGCACACAATGGGAGAGTGATATGAGCATATGCGAGGCCATGCTTTCGCTTTAGAGGTGGGGAAGAGGTCATGCCAATCCTCAGTCGCAAGCATCTGTCAAGCTTGTATTTAATAAAAACCTCCTCTTGTTTTCCATTACTCCAAGTAAAGAATAGGCCTCCCTGAGTGATCTCCCAAAAATCACAACCCTAAATATATGACCAAAACCTCTCTATTTGGGTAGCCGATATGATGCAACCTCCTCTCTTCTCCTCCACAGCTAAATTTTATTAAAGTCCCCCGAGCACATCTAAAGAATCCCTGACTTTGCTATAAGTTTGCTCAACATTTCCCAAGACAAATGCTTGGCCGATTCCTTCGGCCAGCAGTAGAAACTCATAAAATGCCATTAACTCTCCGCTACCACGACCACATCAACATGGTGAAGAGAGAAAGATAAGAGATCAACTTTAATAGTTCATCATCAAGCCAGCATGAGTCTGCCACTATGCACTCTACCCATACTAACACAGGCAATAGTAATACCACACTCAAAACCTAATCACCATCGTAAATTCTCCACTTCTAAATCTTTCAGTCTAGTCTCTTATAAGAACACCATATGGGGTTTACAAGCCTTCACTAGCCTGTATAACTGAGGAACTGCCAGTGGTTTTCCCAGCCTACGACAGTTCTATCTTAAGGTATTCATTAATTTGAGCAGGGTCGCTCTGTGACCTTTGCCTCACAATAGATACTTCCCACATTGTCTGTTGTCTTATTCCTCCTCTTTGGGCTTCTACACTCCTCCTCTCCTTGGTTAGACATTTTTCCCCTAACAAGTTAAGGGCATTTGTGTTCTCATTCTTCTCCTTTTTATAGGCCAACCTCTTCCATTTTGAGCCCCCTAAAATGCTTCCAGCACTCAGTTCACCTTCCTTTGCTTCTTCATTCGGAATCTGGGAAGCAACCTCTTTGATAATTGACGTATCTCCTTGAACTTCATTTGAGAAATCTGCTTGTTTATTACTCAGATTTCCTAGCAGATTCTCATGTAGGTAAGGTGGGATATAAGTTGTATTTATCTAGTTCCTAGAGACTACTCAATCATCCTCCTTTGTGGAAGGTCCCATTGGTGTTGGAATTTCTTTTGATTAGTCCTAAGCTCCACTTCTAGTGCCATTCCGATCTATCCCCTTCTCCCTTCTTGGAACCTCATCCAGAATGGTGAATGAAGATAAAGATTCTTGCACTTACTCAAGGAACTTGTCATCTACTTTTGGATTTGTAGGAGACTCAAAATTGAGATTCCTCTTGGTGTCCGCAAGTCTTCTCTCCTAAGGTTCTGGTATTGTGCCCTGTGGCTAATTGGCATCCACTAAGCATTTTGGTTTAAAAGGGGAGGCCCTCATCTATTCCCTAAAAGAGCTTGTATCTATTGGAATCTTATCCTTATTTGTTTCTATCTCACATTCTCGCATAATATGACCTAAGCAACCACATCCAAAATAGAAAGATGGTAAGCATTCGTACTTAAAGATGATTGTGACCACTCGACCATCTCCTACCTGGAAGCGCTTCTATTTAAATAAAGGAACATGGGCATCTAAGCAGACTCTAACTCTGAGGTACTTACCTCTAGTTTACATAGAGCCATCCATCTGAATGAAAGAGCAGATTAGGTTATCCACAGTTTAATCAAAGGTTCCATTGTAGCCACTTGTCAGAATATCATACAAGCAACCCCAGAACAAAACTCGAATGAGTTCCACCCCCAAAGGTTGTGCAACTCCTTTTAGCTCATCTAATATAAGGACATAAAGTCGAAGTGCCATGGTTGATCTAATAAAACCTTCTCCATGTCCTTCCGCTTACTAAATCAAAACACAAACTGATTGGTGGCAATTTCAGTGATCTTAACACCTCGTCTTGGCTTGTAAATGTTCTTCATCATCGCCATGAATGCTTGGGAGTTCACATTCTTCTCTGTCCACATAGCGCCTACTAGTACAGTCTCATCTCCCAAATCATTAAGTAGGACCTCCTCTGGTAGCTCTTTTATCTCTTCATTCTCCTCATTTCTCAATCTACTACCAGAAATCAAATGGCCAGAAGAGGAACCTTCCATAGTAACACCCAACTAGAAAGGAGAGAGATAAGAGGTCGTACTATACCATACAAGCTGATAGAGGAGATGAGGGAAGGAGGAGATTGGTGGAGAGTAGTGGTGGCTGAGTGTAAAATAAGGAGCCCTAAAATGGGGTTACACCTCTAGAGAAGAGGGACTCCATATAATACAATGAAAGATTCGAGGGGAAGGAGGGTGGTGGAGAGTGGTAGCGACGGATGTAAAATAAGGAACCTTAAAAGATGGACAATACCTCAAGAGGAGAGAAACCCCTAGGTAAGGGATGAAGACTATTAGGTAACTAAACAATTTTCTATCTAAACTCTTTGAAATTAGAGAACCATCACATCGTTAAAGATTTAGTGAATTTTTGGGTAAAGAACTAGAGTTCTCTTATTTAAAATAGAATAATTTCATTTCATCTTTTCTTATTAGCAGTAGTCAACCCTGGAGATTGTAATTGTAAAATACATTTTTTGAGCAACGGATGACATTGGACTTTATTTTCTTATCAAATAAAGATTTTTTAAATAACAGATGATAATCGACTTACCAATTGATAAAAAATAAAATATTATCAATTGTTACTCTACCTAGAAAGTGTTTGTAAGAATTATATTACCATTAGACATTAACATAATCAAATTAAGGCAAACCTTTTTTAGTGTATGTGTACTTTAAGTTAGAAAACATTCATCCGACTCATCCTCCAATTTTTTCAAAGCAAATTCTCATACCCCTTTTTTGCCATGAATGATATGACCATCGCTCGACCCCGGGCTCCTCTCGACACACCCACCGATGGACGGATCATTTGGTATGCTGTAACCACCCTCTGGTTTTATGAACCTCCTATTGTCGACCCGAACTTGGCTGAGGAGTAGCTTGGTATCCCACTCGCCCATGCACCATCCATTGTCCCTAGCCTTCCCCTAACGTGGTCGGCTATAACCCTCACCCTGTCCTAGACAACATCGTTGCTTTTGATGATGATGTGGGGCAAAACCCTAAATCAAGCATTTTTTTCATAGCTCACCCTGATGCCACCACTCGTAGCCTTCCTTGTGGTGGCCACCCCCATCCCTTTCAATGGCGGTATCCCAGCCTAGCCTACAGCCCCAACCTACCTCCCGTATGGCTTGCCTATCCTACACATTCTGCCTTCTTGTCCCAAAGAGATAAACCAACCTAGATACGTCGAGCTTACTCTTTACCGCGACCCTCTTGTCAATTTTCCATGCATAGCCAAGGCCAGCCAGGCCCTCTACTAACACCGTTTCAAACCACCAGCCCTGAAGCATTACACAATTGCTGCAAACTACAAGCCATGATAGTTGTATCCTATAATTGAAGCCCCTGATCAAATAGCCGTATCCTACAGCCATAAGTCCTGACAACCTGGCCGTGCCAATCACCACGGAATCCTCGCACTCCCTCCCGCAACCATTACATGCTAATCCCTACATCTTGGAGCCAACCATATAGTTGATCTGTTCGACCAGCTGCCCATTACTGCTACAAGACTCAGCCTTCCCGCCTCCTCACATGCCCTACTAAACTCAACCATCTAGGTAGACAAGACCGGCCCCATATAGCCACATATAAAGTACATCATGGGACATAGTAGCCATGTAGCAGGCTATGCCACTAGCTTCGATCTGTTATGTTTAAGGCTCACCTTCGTGCATTTTTTGTAGGTATACTCTTTGTTCTAGCATACAGCTCCACACATAGCTTTGCTTGAGTCCCAGCCATGGGGGATGTCTATGGCTCATCTGCCTTGGTATCATAGACTCTTATTTCACTAGCAATGAGTTGTGATCCTGACTCCAAAGAAATCTCGTCCCCTTTATTCTATCACAACTCTGGTCCTTTATCCAAGACTACTTTTCTCCTATGTGAGGTACTAAGCCTCTCCCTACTCTATCCATTATTTAATTGATCATTCAAGTGATTTGGCAATGTCCCAGATGAGCTTTATGGAGCATGCTGAGACCTTAGCTGTGGGGGCCTTCCATAATAAGCTAGTGTAGGGGACTTGTTCACAGACTATTCAGGGTCTAGACCTTGTCCCCTTTATTAGGGGAGTTCCTGTTCGTTTATCTGCTGACCCATTGACATCTTCCACTATCATTTTGACTTATGCTTGTACTAACCCTATAATGCCATAAACAAATTTGTGTACTGGTCGTTGGTCAAGTTTGCTAGAGTCTGCAGATCTAAGAGAGATCTTAGCTACAGGGGGACTCTGTAGTTTGCTAGTAAGGAACCCGTTTACAGCCCGATACAAGTCTGGACCATGTCCACGTTATGAGAGGAGTTTATATCCCTCTATCTAAGGTTTCATTGACATCTGTCCATGTCTATTTAGATAGTGTATGCACTAACCTTACAGTACTATAGATAGATCCTCGTACTAGTCATTGGTTAAGATTGCTAGAGTCTGTAGATCTGTGGGTAGCCTCAGCTATGGTGAGAGTACACAGTTCACTAGTGTAGGAGTCTAGTTCTTTTCTCTCTCGAGAACTTGAGCTTTACCCTGGGGTCAGGGAAGTTTCTGTCCCTGCCACT